>JAQGAZ010000616.1:0-52161 GCA_034692225.1 Polydesmus complanatus
AAAAATCGATTTTCCTTAAAAATTGACATAGTTATTAATTTTTCAAAACTATACTTTATCTTTACGGACACTATACAAGCATCTATTGGGTGTCTGCCAAACAGAAAACGTTTAAGGCTCGTTACCATATCAAAAATTAATGTGTCATTAATTTTAAATAAAAAAATTTCGTTTTGGATTGATTAACATTTTGTGTTTTGATTACAACAATGCGGCAGATTGGCCATTAATAATAATTATTTTACGCAACGCAATTAAAAACGAAAATGGCTAGGTCGAGACTTTTCAACTCAGTGCTCCCAACATGCAGTATTAGGCTATGTTTTTCTATGGGTCACTTGCTTTTCTAATTACAATGCGATTGTTTCGAGCATTTTGTACGTGCATTTTGCTAATTTTAAGTGTAATGTTTATAGCTATTAGATTAATATTATTATGGTAATAAACGTCTACTCAAACGCTTGTTCCTTGTAAGAAACTGACATTTTATTTAATTCTGTTTATTTTCTAAAAAAAAAAAAAATTATTTTTTACGACTTATTTTGTTAATTATTATAATAGAAAAAGTGGTTGTGTGGTCAGGTGACGTCAGCGATTGCGATAGATTGCGACTGACTTGCATTATCAGGGATTTGGGATGATTTTTTTTTTATATATATATAAGTGAGGGAGGGAGTGGTTGTGCTTTTCTTTGAAGTACGTTTGACCCGCGAAGTTAATACAAAAAAAAAAGGTAATAATAAGGAAGGTAGGACTAATTGTTTATATTGCGAAAATACAGTAGGGAGGGGCTTTGTATTCTTAAAATACACGAATGCTGTCTGGGAGCAATGCATGAGAACCGGATTTAACCCTGAATCAACAGATTTTGCTCTACTTAAATTTTTTTTTTTATTATTATATCTTGAGTACAAAAATATTTAGGTAAAATTATTGTGTTTTTTTTTTTTATTATTTTATTTTGGTGGGGTTTTGACCTTATCACCTTGGCTCAACTATCACCTTTACTGACTCTATTCCAACTAAACGCCCTCTCTCTACCACTACTAACACCTTTTTATGTATTTGACTATTAAAACTTCCACATCTTTTGAAGTTATCTATTAAACATAGTCGGAGATTATTATTATTTTTTTTTTTTTGATTTAGAGGTTTTGAGGGCAATAGTAACTCAGTGTTGGAGGTGTTTTCAATGCTGGTGTTTTTTTTTTTTTTTTTTTTTTTTTTTTTTAGTAGCAACTTTCCCTTAGGCTGTAACTCTGCGTAATACCCACCTGTGTACATTGGGGAAAAGTTTTTGAAAAGATAGGCGAATGACTGACAGACAAACTCAAATATACAGGGTAGCTCAGTTAATAACAATTTAATTGTGTTTAGGAAAATTAAGAAAATCAAATTAAATAGGCGAAACATTTAATTACATTTTTTTTTCTTCAATTTTTAGTTATAATGTAATTATTTTTTGATCAACAATTTTATTTATTTTAAAATTATTTTTTTAATACAATTGATTTATTAACGTTTTTTTTTTTTTATGTTTTTATTTACAGTACGGTACACAAAGTTAACTTTAGGTTCTACCGTTCAATATTATATTTTTAATATCTTTCTGTAGTACCGATATAATATTAATCCCGCCTAGATACGGGAACTGTAGTAAAGCTTTTGCGACAGCTCATAATAATTATTATGGCTTTCAGACACTCTGTAATTGTATTATAGGTAGGGAGAGAGAAAAGTGAGAGGAAAGATTTTGATCCCCTTGTTGTACATTATAATACCTTATTCGTAGAATTCATGGTGCAATGAACGATTTGTTTTCCTCCCTTCAATTCCACACATTAAATCTCAACCAAACTTCGACTCTTGTATACATACAGTATACGAGAAGAATCCAAATGAACAACTGAGAGACGATTCTCTTTTGCGTTGTTGGGTTGGCAAGATATACAATAATAATGTATGCAACTAAACGTATACAAACTCATTAATAATTAAATGAGAATGGATATATAGAATTGATAATAATAAAAACAAAATGCTACGAGTGATATTAGTTTTATAACATTGTGATGGAGAGGGGAGTACAGTACATTAGTTAAAAATATTACGAGTGTCATTGTAACAATTAATAGGAAGTGGCGAATACGTTTCGCTGTATTTGATGCATGTTGGTGAGCAACACAGCGTGACAACAGCTCGTTAATGATTATCGAAATGGACAGCTTAACACGATTTTTTTTTTTTTGAGGGGGAAAAATTAAATACCAGACACGGTAGATTAAAAAAAAATAAAATTTAGCGGAATTGATTTTTTGAATGTATCATATTTACAAATCCGGGGGTGCTTTTCAATTAAATTTTCGACGGCTAAAGGCTTTTATCTCATTATATTTATGTGTTTTTGGAGGATTTTCCGTGGAGTTTTAGTTCGCCACAGGAACTCCTACAGTATCTTCCAAAGTATAAGCTGTTCACTCGCTGGCATTTTAACGTTTTAATTATATTACATTTATTTATAAGCCATATCTTTGAACATAAATCGCTTAAATTATACGATATATTATAATATTGAAATGTAACTGTATACTGTATATGAAAACAAAAAAATTTTTTTTTTATATGAATGGCATTTTAAATTGAAAATTATTTATTTCAGCCACCTAACGCAGACGACGACATGGGATGATCCACGAAAGAAGATGAATTTAAATGCATCCTCCGCCGTAAGTTTAGGCCACATCGCCTCGGGTGGGTCGTCTGCCGCCAGCACTCCTACACCCAGTCCCACTCCTACGCCTACACCAACTATCAATCCCTTGTCTATACAGAGCCTCGGTCCTCTTCCGGATGGCCTAGAACAGGCTACGACTCCCGAAGGAGAGGTGTATTTCATCAATCACATTACCCGCACGACCAGCTGGTTTGATCCTCGTATACGTAAGGAATTCTTGCTGTTTTAATATGTACCCTTAAAAATTCAAGAGTTTGATGAAATTTGTTTTTATCTTATTAGCTATGCATTTGCAACGGCCTGTTCGAAATCTCAATCAGCTACCTCCTAGCATGAATGCCAGTACCGGGGGGACAAATAATGCCGGTGTAGCGAGTGCTGGGAACAGCAATAGTAATAATAGCGGCGGTAGTGGTTCCGCCGCACTTCCGCCACTGCCAACTCCAAGCTCAACCAATGATGGCCAATTCAGTATTCAACAACGCCAGCAACAGGTTAGATTGCAGCGTCTACAAATGGAACGAGAAAGATTGCAATTAAGACAACGGGAAATAATGATGCAGGTATAAACTCTCGACTTTATTATCACTTTGCTAGATATATTTAAATTGACGCAACATTTTGGTTGCTGAGATTCTCATCTTTACGTAAACATATAAAATTTTGAGACTGAATTGTAAATAAAATAAAAAAAAAAGTATGTATTTTGTATAAGTAGCTAGATTGGCTGTGTGGGAAAATTTTTTTTTACTTTCTCAAATTTTCTTTATTTATAAAAAGAAATGTTGCCATTGTACTTACAGATCACACATAAAAAGAAAAAATGAGAAGAAAAGTAAATGCAGTTCAATGTCCTTTAACCTTAAATTTTGCTGTTTAGTTGTGTATTTGTGTATATAAAAGGGTAAAAATTGTATAACGCCGGAATAATTATGTGTTGATGAAACATATGCACGTTCTGTTATTTTGGACGTTGAAAAAAATATATATATAAAAAAAAGGGGCACTCCTCTTTTCTCTTCTTCTTTAAACTTTCTCTGTATTACCATACAATGGCTGCGACTGTTTAATTAACATTTTGACAGGAGATGTCAAATGTTAAGAAATCGTTTTAGTAAATAGACGAAACTGCTTTTTTATTAATTTTTTTTTTTTTTATATAACTTTTACCCCGGTGAACCAATGTAACAATAACAAATGTCAAGTGACAATGTCAGAAACTATTGTTCTCATTAGTCTGTTAGGCGTATACATTTGCCATTAATTTTCTTATATGTTTATAATTTTTTTTAAGAAATGTTTTTAAAATAATATTTAATTATAATTATTTGAAAAATTTTCTCTGAATATTTTAGTTTATTTATTGTTTTTATTTAAGGAAATGTTAATGCAGCAACATATTATTGATGCGCTTCCTCCAACTTCTCCGGCAATGGACATCCAACCATCTCTTTCAACCACTGGCTTGGATCCATTTTTAAGCAGCTCGACCAGTGCTGCTGCTAGTTCCACGGACTTTCACTCGAGACAAGAGAGCGCGGACAGCGGATTGGGCATGGGCAATAGTTATAGTCATCCTCATACACCGGAGGGCTTTCTATCACCTATGGATGACTCCTCTATGGACGTAGCTACAGAAGGTAGAAATAATGTCAGTTAAAATTCACTTGATCCATATTTTAAAAGTTATTTTTTTTTTAAAAAAAAATTATAGCGCAACTTGCAGCGGCAGACTTAGGTAATTTGGACCTTGGCGAAAGCACCAACATGGATTCAGACGATTTGGAGCCAAGTCTTCAAGTACGTAACCAACTTCTAATTTATATTGCTTTACCGGCATAATAATTATTATTATGGTACCGGCAGTTCTAAATTGTTGATATTAGGTTAATAATAATTGTTTATTTAGGTGGAGCTTGGAAACGAATTATTAGATGTTGACGTTCAAGATTTATTAAACACAAACAGAATGGATAACGTGTTAACGTGGCTCTGAAAATTTGTTAAAGAAATTTCGATGAAAAGCAAAAGATTAAAGAATGTGGTGTTGTGGTCATCGTGAACAGATAGTGATTTGGAAATACATGTAGTCACTTATACCGTTGTTTTTTTTTTATACCTTTTTTTTTTGTGTATTGATTTATTTGTATTTATCGTGAGCTTACGAGTTACATTTATTTGCAGATTTTTTTTTTAAAAAAACGGTTTTTTTTTTTACAAAAAATGAAAAAGAAACGACAAATCGTGCGGCTTTACTTAAAATTTAAAGAAGCATAAGCTTTAACGACTATTCGCTGAGTTTATGGTTCACAAGGATTTTTAACACATATCATAATTTTATAGTTTTACTACTTAAATCGACGCCTTATACGATGCGGTATATTTTTGAAGCTAAAAATAAATTAGCGCAACTATTTACCCAATGAAACGGAATGAAGTTCCATTTTTGATGCAACTCATTTAATCAAAAATATTGATGCAGCTATTTTCATCAAAATGATTAAAAAAAAGTGCCTTACGTCTTCTATCTGTCAAGCAATAATTGATAATTGGAAAAAAAAATCAAGACACTCCAAGCAATTTTTGATAGCGAAATAGCAAGACAACGCGAAAATTATTATAAATGTACAATTTTAGTACAATATTGTTATTTACTTATTTTTTATATTTTGATGAGTCACTAATATGCATAACCAATAAGGGCAATTATTGTTGATGCAAATGATAATGGTCATAATATGGGAAATGTGTTATTCAAAGTGAGTGAAATTGATGATTTAAAAAGACATTTTATTTTTTAAAAGAAGGAATTAGTTTTGGAGCCATATTTGTTTTTTTTTTTTTTTGTTATCTTGATCTCTGTTATTCTTTTTTTAATTTTGAAGTGTCTTTGTAGCAAATCAAAAAAAGTTGACAAAAGAAGTTTTTTTTTTATTATTATAATTATGATTGTAGCAACCACTTATTTTGCAAGGTCAACATTTTTAAATTTTGATTGAATATTGATTTTTAAAATTGTTCACTTGATGTTTGCTACACTTAAAAGTAATACGCGGCAGCTTATAATAATTGTTTTAAACGAGCAGTTTTAACGAGAATTATCTTTGGCAACTACCATACTCTAATTTGAATTTTGATGAACTAGACGAAAGCTTAATTGGCCTAATTAACAGACACCATTAGCCTATTCCTTTTAATTAATAAATTATAAATCAATTTTAAAACAGCCAATGTTGTTGGCGGTGTATGCTAGACTAGATTTAAGCGTACGGAATTTATAATAATTATTATTGTTTTTATTATAATGCAACTTTCTAACGATGCTTAAATGAATAAGTTATCGGGGGAAAAAGTTGCAAACTTGTCTTAACGTTTTTTTTTTTAAATTAAAAATTCTAATGCTAAATTTACATTTTAATAATAAAGTTAATAATTACTTTATTACGATATTTAATTTTTCGTTCAGGTAATTATACTGTAATTGTCAATGAAATTATTTTTGCTGTTCTGCAAGATAATCAAAAATGTGTAATTCTCATAAAACTTAACTTTCCATTGTGCTGTAACTCGTTAAAAGCATGCGGTTATAATTCATAATATTTTTTAATATTCATTTATTTCGTATTTGTGATTCAATTTGAATTATACTACAAATACCTTTAATATTTTTGATATAAATATCTTTAGAAAAATGTGTTTATGTATACACAATGTGGAATATTTTTTTTTTTTGTGCAGCTTCACCAAGACGTTGAAAAATGTTGAACTTTAATTATCAATTTTTTAAACAATAGACTTCATCTTTTTTTTTTTTTTTTTTGAAGTTTGAGGCACTATTTAATTTGTCAAAGTTACGCAATTGTTAAAAGTGCACCGAAAATTTAAGTTTTGTTGAAGTATTTTTTTATGTTGTACTGGAAGGGTCTCGGTGATGGGTTCCAGGGAATAATATTTTGTTCGTATGTTTTACTCTGTTATCGCCAATTTTTTGTATGTTTATAGATGTGTTTTAATTTGTAACCTTTTTATGTTTTGTATTGTTATTTTTAATCGAATTGCATTAGTTCAAATATATTCCGTCCATTGACTGATAATAATAATAATAAAAAAAAAAGTGAATTAATCAGCTGTTCGTGTTTGAAAACTAGACGTTAGTGTTGCCAGATAATGACGTCATCTAGGGATGATGACCTTTTTTTTGACATCGTAAAAATCCACTTTTAATAAGAATTTATGAAGATTTAAATTTCGGTTTAAGTCTGACGTTTTTTTTTAGTTTATTAGTCTGTGTCGAAGGCTCAGGCGCTATAATCCTAAATTTAACGGAAATTAATTTAGAATAAAATTATTGTAGCTTTGAGTAAAATATCTTATAAAAATTAATTTAATATTACACTCGTTTTAAATTATTTAAAAAAAATTTTTTTACTGTTTGGATAAATAAATAGGTTAATTATTTATTTTATAATATAATTAAAAGTAGAAAAGTATCTTGCGTTTTATTACGTGATCAAGATTTTTTTTCCCCTTGGAAATGTTATTTTTGGCAACACTGCGCGAGAGCTATAGATCCAAGATGGTGGCTGTCGTTGAAGAGATTCGATAAATAATGTGCATTGAATTCGATGGCATACAATTTCCTTCTAATCTATTTTAAATTAAATTTGCGACGTTAGTTTCACCATTACAAGTTTAGTTACTTATTCGAAATTTGTGATTTCGCGTAACGATTAAAGTATTTCGGTCTATCTAAGGAGAGGAATTGAAAAACCTACTCTTGTTGCGTTCTAAGAACAGTGTATAGTTGAATGCCACGAAATTGGTCGAAAAAAATTAAGGTCGGCTATGCGGTTTGTTTTATTTAATCGACGTACTTATCACTCTTCTTATTTACGTTTAATTTAATTCGTATTTTTAGACCCAAAATTGTCAGTTAACATTTCTATTAAGTGTTAATTTCGTTAATTGAGTGGAAATGGTATGAGGTCGTTGAGTAAATTTTGAGAAAGTGTATCTGTACGTCGCTCTATCTGTGCTCTTCTGCGCCGTTTGTACTTTAGTTCGTTATTTTTTCAACATTATTTATTTGAATATGAATTTTAAAACTCAATCGTTGCGAAAAGATCCGTCGAAGATGAGAATCCGAGTTTTTCCGGTGAGTATTTTGCAATACAAGTTAGGCTTATTACCTATCATTTCAAAGTATGTCATTCATGAATGATATTACTACGTTGAATTTGTATTGTAATTATTTTTCTAAAGGCCTTTGTAAAATTTTTTAAATTAATTTGCATAATATTGATCATTTATTGTAGCCCATAATGGACGAAAAATACGTTCAGACTATTTGGGCACTGCTGAAGAGTGCCATCCAAGAAATTCAGAAAAAGAATAACAGTGGTTTGAGTTTTGAAGAATTGTATCGTAATGCTTATACAATGGTTTTATACAAACACGGTGAAAAATTGTACAGTGGTTTAAAAGAAGTTGTTAGCGAGCATTTAGTTAACAAAGTAGGTCATATTTTGTTAGTTGCAAAAAGTTAGCATTTATGATTGTAATTGCTTTGATTTTTGACATTTTTAAGGTTCGAGCAGATGTGTTGGCATCGTTAAATAACAACTTTTTACAAACTTTAAATCAAGCTTGGAATGATCATCAAACTAGCATGGTGATGGTCAGAGATATATTAATGTATATGGTGAGTAAAAATCAGACTTTTCTAATCAAGATAATTTGACGTTATCAACGTGAGTGCGCTTTCTGTTAAATTGGATGCAAATCATTTTTATTTGGCCTTTTTTTAACCTCGGTATAGTTGGTTAATATTGATTTCTTTTAAATACATTTTTCCTTGCATCGAACTTGTAATTTTATATCGCACGCACCTATTCTTTTGAATGTAATTTGTTTTAATGCTTTTTTTTTTTCACAAAATGTTATTATAACGTGATTTTATTTGTCAATATTTATGTAGGATCGCGTTTACGTTCAGCAGAACAACGTCGACAATGTGTATAATTTAGGTCTGAATATATTTCGGGATCAAGTAGTTCGATATGGATGCGTTCGTGATCATTTACGCGGGACTTTACTTGATATGGTTATGAGGGAAAGACGAGGAGAAGTAGTAGATAGGTAGGCATTTTCAAAAGATATTTCCACACTCTATATGCCTAAGATACTGATTATATTTTTGAATTAAAGATTAGCTATTAAAAACGCTTGTCACATGCTTATGGTTCTCGGAATCGAAAGTAGAGATGTTTACGAAGAAGATTTTGAAATGCCTTTCCTAAGCCAATCAGCCGAATTTTACAGGGTATAGTGTTATTAACGGTTCCATGTCATAATTAACTAAAACAAAAATAACTACTGTACCTCAAAACGGCCACGAGATATTTTAATTATGTGGGAGAATATTCTAGATACTGTTTATTGTCGACTTTGCCCCGTAACTAATAAAATTATTAATATTATGTAATATTTGCTTAACCAAACCTATCCAAAAAATATATCTCGTGGCCGTTTTGAGGTATCTTAGAATTTTAGTTATTTTCACGTGGTGGTTATTTTGAAGTGCCAATGTTATTAACAACCGTATTTTAATTATCTAAAAAATTTATTTTTAATTTGTTTCTAGCTGGAAAGCCAGAAGTTTCTAGGTGAAAATTGTGCTAGTGTTTATATTAAAAAGGTTGAAACGAGGATCAACGAAGAAGCAGAAAGAGCCAAACTTTATTTAGACGGATCGACTGAAGCGGCTATTGTCAACGTTGTTGAAGAAGAATTAATATCCAAGCATATGAAAACTATTGTTGAAGTTAGTTGCATAATATAATTTTATTTGCTGCTTTACATTTAGTAAAACTATTTAATTTTAGATGGAGAATTCCGGAGTTGTACATATGTTGAAAAATAAGAAAACTGAAGGCAGATAAAGAAAATTTGTTATATTAGTGTTTAATGTTATTCACTGTTTCTGTTGTTTTCTTTAGATTTAGCGTGCATGTACAAGCTTCTAAACCGCGTTCCTGAAGGCTTAAAAACTATGTCTGACTGTGTTAGTAGCTATTTGAGAGAGCAAGGCAAAGCTCTGGTAGCTGAGGAAGATGGAGGGAAGAATGCTATTTCGTTCGTTCAGGTATTTATTTCCTACTCCTATTAGTTAATTTTATGCTAAAAGTTTTCTGTTTTTGTTTTGTGTCACAGAATTTATTAGATTTAAAAGAACGATTCGATCACTTTTTGTATCAATCATTCAACAGTGACAAAATTTTCAAACATATGATCGCTAGCGATTTTGAGCATTTTCTAAATCTTAATTCTAAGTCTCCCGAGTACCTATCTCTATTTATTGACGACAAACTTAAAAAAGGAGTAAAAGGGGTAATATTCTATTTAAAATTGATTTAAAACATGAGATTTGATTGAACAAGTTGTCTGCAGATGACTGAGCAAGAGATTGAAAACGTATTAGATAAAACTATGGTATTATTTCGCTTCCTACAAGAAAAGGACGTTTTTGAAAGATATTACAAACAACATCTAGCAAAGAGGCTGCTATTAAACAAAAGTGTTTCGGATGATTCAGAGAAGAATATGATCTCAAAGTTAAAGGTGCGTTATCTTCAATACAGTAGTTTTGATTTTATGGATGAAAACTAATGTAAATCATCACTTGATGTTAATTTGTGAATAGACTGAATGCGGATGTCAATTTACTTCAAAATTAGAAGGAATGTTTAAAGATATGACTGTTTCTAATACTATTATGGAGGAATTCAAACAGCAAGTGAATGTTCAGGGTGTAAGTCTAATATTATTTTAAGCGCTAATTTATTTGAATTACGGCATTTATCGAATTTAATTTTTAGACAAATTTATATGGGGTGGATTTGAGTGTTCGAGTGCTTACTACTGGTTTCTGGCCTACTCAAGCGGCGTCGCCTAGAAGTACTATACCAGTGGCTCCAAGAGATGCATTTGCAGCATTTAGGAGGTTAGACTTATTCGATTTAATAAGTATTTATTCCCTGCATTGATTTAAATTTTTTCTTAGATTTTACTTGGGTAAACATAGTGGTAGGCAATTGGCATTGCAACCGCAGTTAGGATCTGCTGATTTGTACGCAGTATTCTATGGTCCGCGAAAAGAGGAGACAGAAGGTCAAGATGGTGCTTCATCGTCTACGCATCTTCCTACCAGTTCAAACGGATCAACGCTCAACAAATCAGTGTCTCTTCGGAAACATATAATCCAGGTTTCAACTTATCAAATGTGCATCTTGATGCTGTTTAATAGCCGAGAAAAATTAACTTATGACGTAAGAATAATTCCATTTTTTTAAATCTTTATTGAAAAATTTTAATTTCTATCTTTATAGGAAATTTTAAATGAAACGGACATTCCGGATAGAGATTTAATACGAGCGTTGCAATCTCTAGCGTTGGGTAAAGCTTCCCAACGTATCTTGATTAAGCAGCCTAAAGTTAAAGAAATAGGTTTTTGTTGTTCTATCGAATAATAATATTAGTTTGTTAAAAGGAATTTATTCATTAAATGTTGAATTTTTTCCTCTAGAACCAAATCATGTTTTTTATGTAAATGATAGCTTTACGTCAAAACTTCATCGAGTTAAAATTCAAACGGGTATTTATTTGATTATCGTTCGTAATTAAGTGAGAAATTAAATCTGTCTGCGTTCTTTTTTTTTAAGTTGCTGCAAAAGGTGAATCCGAACCTGAAAGGAAAGAAACACGAAATAAAGTGGATGAAGACAGAAAGCATGAATATCCTTTTTTTATTTATATTTTGTGGATTTATTTCTTTGATTTGTACATTTTTCTTAACATTTTGAACGATTGAAGCCGCCATTGTTCGCATTATGAAAGCTAGGAGAAAGATGCAGCATAATGTATTAGTGGCCGAGGTTTGTTGTGTTGCATTATCATTATTATTATATGCGGATATATTCCAAATTTAGTTGTTCTAAATTATATTTTATTTTATCTTTCTTAGGTTACAGAGCAACTTAAATCACGATTTTTACCAAGTCCGGTTTTAATAAAGAAAAGGATCGAAGGTCTGATAGAACGAGAATATTTGGCTAGAGCGCCCGAAGATAGGTATACAAATATTTTAAAATTGCTTCCATGACTTATTATTTTAATTTCCATTGGTTTTTTTTTTAATGACGTTTAGGAAAGTGTACAGTTATGTAGCATAAATTTGTAAATGTGATTTATAAAGCTTCGCGAGTTTAATAATTGTGGGTTCTGCTTTGAATTGTTGGACTACTACAACAACATTTTAACAAATTAACATCTTTAATTAAGAAGACTACAGTTCGGTGCAGACTATGAACTCACAAAATGTTTATATTTTTTTCTCGTTTATGGAAACGCGCGGGTTGATCGTTTTTGTTTCGTTATTCAATCCGCGTATCACAAGCGTTAGAAGTTTATCGGGTGAAAATTCGTGCGAGAAGTATTTTACGCGGAAATATGCTAATTTCATCGTGAGCCGTTCTCGCTCACTTATCAAATTGCTGACAGTCTAAAAGAGATTTTTTTATGAAATTAATTTTCAAAAAAGTCAACACGAATGAACTTAATACGTAGAAGGAAAACACATCTTTATCGTTAAAACAAAATTGAAGACAAATTTTGAATGTGTGTTGAATAGTTTATTTCGAATATTATATTATTTACAAATCGCGCAACCATTTTTGTTGGGGAAAATAACGAAAGACCGAGACCATCCCGTCGCTGTAATTTGACGAAAATTGAAGTAAAAAAAAAAGGTTTTCAAACTCTATTCGTGTCTTTAATGTGAGTATTTGCCTATTATATTATACTTTTTTTTATTTAAAAAAAAATTATACTTTCTGCAAACTTTAATTTGTTCTGCGCGTGTACATTGCAAAATTTTATACTTGAAGAAACTGATAAAAGCCTAAATTTAAAGAATCTGAGTACTAATAAATTTATTGTTCAAAATATAGATAAGCAATAACCGACTTTTTTTTTCTGGAAATGATTACGTATTCCTAAAAGTTTCTTAAAATTTTTGTTTTTTTTTTCTCGAATTGTGTCAATGTTTACATGTTTGAGGTAATCGGAATATTGGAGGAAAGTAGTTAAATTAGTACGTCAATCTTATCTTTTAGGTGAATTATTTGGAAATTAACATACAACTTATAGGTTCAAAATATAACTGACTTTATCCAGCGAAATAATAATACCTACTCTCGAAAAGCGGGTTTAGCCCAATGCAATTTCCTTTGGATTAGACCTTTTTTTAGGTTAATTTTCTGGATAAAGTCGGTTTTGCTTATAAACTTCTTCGTGCAAAGTTCATTTTGTAAAATAATATTGTAGACATTTTGTTTTATTTTAGACATTAAGTTTGCATTCTAAACTTGTTCGTAACTAAAATTTTATTCCCTTTGAAAATATGCCGAACGGATAAATATTTTTCAAAAAAATAATGCAAACGATATTCAAAACATTACAGTAGAATAGCAAAGCCACGACCTTATTGTATCAGGTCTTTTTATTGTATGTTTAAACTTAAGAGAGGGGGAAAAAAAAACCATTTAAATACAGTACATGTACAAGTGTATAATGACAATACAGTATGGCTATTGACATCTGCAGCTCTATCGCACCTAATAGAAGTTAAAGGTGTGTGTACAGTACCGGTACATTATTTTACACCATAGAAATTTTGCTACTCGAGATATACTCCGCACTTACTTTCTGTTAAACATAAACTTGAAGAATATCCGGTGAGCATATTATTATTTTTTTTTTTTTAACTCTGGTTTGGAATTGTTGTTTCATATAGCTTTACAAAACAAAATAATGCAGTAGTATCAACACGTACATGAAATCGGTTGACAACTACTATTTAGTATTGCATTATCTAAAATTATTTTTATATTTACTGATAGTACAATATTAAATAGACAAATTGTTTTTTAGCTGATGCGAGGGGCGTGGTTCATGTTTATATAAACATGCGAGATGTAGCGTATTTATGAAGTTGGAACGTTTTTATTAATTGATGGAAAAACAAGGCATTCGATAGCTCTTAACTGAAAAGAGAAGACGTTTTATTTGTTCATGACCATGCAATTTGTATTTTTTTTTATTATTATTATTTTTGTATTTGCATCATCGTCACCGGTAATAATTGTTTTTGAGTGGTAACTTGTGCACGCTTTGCTGCACAAAAATAGTTCCATCTATAGCGAAGCATTCGCAGCAAATTTAATGATTGTGATTCAAAAAAAAAAAAATAATAATAATCTGATGCTTTATTGTTGTATTCGTCATGAAGGATGAGAGAGAGAGAGAGAGAGAGAGAGAGAGAGAGAGAGAGAGAGAGAGAGAGAGAGAGAGAGAGAGAGAGAAAAGGGTGCGGCAAATACCATTTTCAAAACTTCCAATTTAAATTATATTTTTGGTGAGTGATAAGAATATTACTTTTTGATAAAACCAAGTTCAACTCAAAAAAAAAAAGTATCTTCATTAACTCGAAACTTACATTTTCTATTGATTCGTTTAATAATTTTATAGTTTCGCCTTTTTTGGGATTTTCTGAATTCAATATTTTTTGAATTTAAATGCGTGCAGTGGCGTGCACAATAGTCGATGAAAAGAGAAACTATTGTATTTTGTGCAAATCGTCACGTGAATAATCGTGAAACTTGAGTTCGGGTCTATAATATAACTGATTTGGTTAATCCTGGTACCCCACCCTCTTTGCAAAGTGCATCTACGTATATATAAACACGTATCAACTGTATATAAATAAACTGTGGGATTGTTATAATGTGCAGAATATGAGAAGAGGAGGGGATATATGGGCGACACAGGAAATTAATTTGGCCTATCTCGACATGTGTTTGTTGCTATTCATGGAAGTTGAGTACGTCAGTCAGTCGGTCGACATTTTATTGGGTCAGCCAGTATTTTGATTTTTCGTTCCTTTTTTTTTTTCCTTCTTTTTCGGTTGTGTCAGGAGGGGATTTATTTTTTTTTTTTAACTCTGTGTACTGTACGCGAGCATTTTGCGATATATAATCGTAGAAATCTAATTTTTGTTCCTTCTTGTAATTGGAGCAAAAGGAAAGGAAATAACGAAGGCGACCCTCTGTCATTCTCTGTTTTATAGATCAAATTCGTCACTAAAAATATGCCAAGTGACATTTTATTGTATTTCTAAACTGTGCATAGCGCGCATGTGTGTGTGATTTCGGTGTTTCGACATTTTCTCAACTCTTTCGCACTTTCTACCCAACTCGCGACGGAAACTGGAATTGTTTTTAACGGGGATTAGATTACTGTATTTTGTAATTCGAGTTTTCAATTTTGGAGGACTATTTTTTTTTTTTTTTGAGTAAGTAAAAAACGTGCTTTTTTAAATTATAATAATTAATGACGTCAGTTTCCTTGAATGTTTGGATTAGCCAGCTTATAGCCATAATTTTCCCAAAAATGTTTTTGTAACTGCTAAATTAAATAGCTAGGGTGAGATAGTTGGTTGATGTATCCCAGACCCATCGGTGCATTTTTTTTTTTTTTACCCTCTCTTCTGCGAGACGTTGAGGACCAACGCGGGAGGACTCGAGAGGGAGAAAGGAGGAGGTTTACGCGATACCGGAGCGAGTTCCGCCTTCTAGCGCCATGTTTTACTAGGAACGACACACTCTTCCTGATTCTAATAATCAATTTCTTTAAACCAATAATTACTATTTCATTTATTATACTAGGATCTACACAGTTATTTTATTCTAAATATGTAATTTTTTAAAATTTACCGGCAATTAATTATTAAGGTTTTATAGCTTTTTTTTTTTTAAAAGTTGTAAATTAAATTTGAAATAATATATTAGATGAATTAGGCCACCGCCACAAAATAATTAAGGAACCGATTTCAATTCAATTGTTGCTATCGCGCATTTGTCATCTATAGTATGTTTCAGGATGTGGCATTATTATTCACCCTATCATCAAGCCAAAAATAAAATTGCGTATAAATAATTTTCGTATTACATTAAATTGTTTGTTTTTATTGCCCAGTTTTTTTTTTTTTTTAAAAAACTTTTATAAAAAGAGTATACTGTATTACCGAGTACATGTAGTTGCGGGCTTATCGTGTTTTTATTGCCGGTAGACCGATTGATTCGTTTTTTTGGCAGTGGTTGATTGAGATAAAAAGTTGAACTTTAGGATGTGAAATATTTGTTAGAAAAGTTTGTAGAGGAATTTATAAGTTAGAGAAAGTGTTGTTCGCGGATTTATAATTTATTTAAGGAAGCTGATGTCAGTATTTTTTTTTAGGATTTATTTCCTTGATTTTAAGTAACCTACAGCATTTAATTTAAAATGTACATTAATGAATTTCTAAGAACAAAAAAAAAAAAAAAACTTCGTCATATTAGAACAGTATAATATCGCTCTTGTATGACGACAGCAATAACAAATAATAAAATGTATTTGAAAATCCCCATAATATAATCTTATCAAAATGTTTCGCCAAAGCGATAGTGTTTAACCATTTTGACACTAGATGTACAAAAATTTTAATTTGGTGCACGGTATAAATAATCCCCTAATAATAAAGTTTATAAACTTTTGGCATCACCGTATACGGGAACGTGACTCACTAATACACTTATTTATGTTATTGTAATTCGGGTAACAATAGGCACTAAAAAGAATTATTTTATTTTCTCTACTTTGAAGAAATGAGTGGAGCAAGTAGATCTATCAAAATTGTTGTAGTAGGAGACGGAGCCGTTGGGAAAACATGTATGCTCATCTCGTACACAACTGATACTTTTCCAACAGAATACGTGCCAACTGTGTAAGTCTTGCAATTTAATCCGTTTAAGTACCGTAGTAATTTTATTACTTTTTTATTCAGATTTGATAATTATGCTGGGAATATGGTTTGTGACGGTACACCTGTTGCAATGACATTGTGGGATACGGCTGGTCAGGAGGATTATGAGAGATTAAGACCATTATCATATCCAAATGTAAAGTGTAGAATAATTATTGTAATTTTTTTTTTGTAAAATTTACTTTTAGCTGAGGGGAGTTTTTTTTTTTAATTTATTTTCTAGACTGACGTATTTTTAATTTGTTTTAACGTGGACAGTAAACACTCTTATGAAAACGTTGCTTCCAAATGGAGCCCAGAAGTTAAACATTATTGTCCCACAATTCCTATTATTTTAGTTGGTGAGTGAAATAGTTTAGAAAATAATTAAAGAAACATAAAAATTGATGGTTTTATTTATTTCAATTGAAGAATTCAATTCAAAAAAAGAAACTATAAGAAAAGAAAAATGAAACCATTTATTTTAAAGTTGTTGTTATTTTTGAAGGTTTTACAAATTTTATATTTTCACTTTTAACCGGTTTAGGTACAAAAGTTGATTTAAGAAATAATCCAGAAAGCAAAGCATTGAGTATTCAAGATGGGAAAAAACTTAAGCAAAGAATTAAAGCTCTCAAATACGTTGAATGCTCGGCTGTTACTAAAATAGGGTTAAATGAGGTAAACTATAAACTACTCGTAATTAGATATTTTTGTTTTGAGAATTTTGATTAATCCCGGGCGAAAATAATAGGTTTTTGAAGAAGCTGTGCGAGCTGTTTTAAAACCAAATATTCCTAGTCTTCGGAAGTGTGTAATTCTTTAGAAACTCGGCTACAAATGATAGCAAGAATGTTTTTCTGCAGGATAACTTAAACACATAAAAGAATCATCGAAAACCGAAGCTATAATTGTTATCATGTTCGGTTTTTACCCGAACGAAATATTTCACAAATTTACATAATCAAGACATTTTGAATGCCGAAGTCACGAGATGTTTTGTATTTTTGAAGAGAGAGAGTTATAAAATTGAAAAAAGTTAATAAAATAAGCTTTCATTATAATTATTGCTAAAAGCTTATACGTTAGCTAAATTGGAGGCTATCTATTATAATTTGTTAATTATTATTGCAAAACTAATTTGAAATAAAATATGGCAGTTTGTATTTGCGCTTTGGATCTAAAGACTGAACAATAGATAATACTGAATAATATTCTTAAACATCTGTTACAAGTTGGTGTGTTGACACAATGCCATTGAATAGTTTTGCCTACATTGGCTGTTTTTCGTAAAGCAAATAAATAAATTTCTAAAAAAAAAAAATTAAATACACTTTCATTATAAATTAAAAAATTATGAGAGGGGGGAAAAACATTTGTGCAATATGAAATTATTAATTTTGTAAAATTTTGCAAAATAAAAAAAAAAAAAAAACTTGTGAGAAAAGCTACAACAATATTTTGGTTTGAAAGTTTTTAACTTTTAGACAATGTCAAAGGTCATCGTACTTTGAGTTTACGTCGATCTAAATTTTATCGGGAAGGAAATGTGAACTTTCAAATACTGTATTTAGTCAAATAATAAAGATTATAAAAGTTAGGAAATATTATAGGGGAAGATAAATTTTCGTTTTGAAAATAAATTTTGTTTTTCTCTCATCTAATATTTTTTTTTTTTAAAAAAAAGAAAGTTTTTAACGATTTAAAAGTTATTTTTGAAAGCATAATTTTGAAAATTTTCGTTATTTTAATTGTTTTTTTTTTGTTGATTGTTTTATGTTCATAATAATTATTATCGTTTTTTTTTTAATAAAAACGTAGAATTCAATAATATATTTTTTTAAATTTATTTTCGAATTAAATTCTATTATTGGATCAAACGTGAGATAAACCCAAGTTAAGTAAATTTAATAATAATTATTTAGATGTATATTAATTAAAAAATTATCTGCTTTTAAAAGTTGCTCCTAATCAATGCAGACCGTGAAAATAATTATAGTATTTTTAATATTAAAACTTGCCTTTATTAATAAACCGTAGTTCAAAATATAAAAAATGATTTCAATATTTTTTTTCCCCCTTTCCACTGTTTTGGTGTGGCGCCTAGCATCTTTTTTAGAATGAAAAATATTTTCTATATACTGTAGATAAAACTAAGTGGAAAATAATTTTTTCTTGTATTTATTTTTTATGTGATAATATAATGATAATAATGATGCTCATCATATGAATACCTGTATCCACAGTGCCGCCATATGTTGAGGCGGTGCATAATGTACAATAAGCGTTGAATGACCGCTGTGCAATGGGTCGTCGCCCCATCTCAACCAATCAACGTTGGCACTTTGGGTTAGCTCTACCTTTGCATACCTTTGTTTAATTATAAGTACAAACTCACGGAACCAACAAAAAATATATATATATTCTAAAAAGGAACACAATAATACACTCACAAACTCTTATTTTGCTGGATCGAGTTAAAAAAAAAACGTTTTTTTTTTTGTAGTGAGATTTTTATCTCTTTCAAAACGAATATCTCATTTGTATAACTATATAACAAAAAGTCTTATTATTAGTCAAAAATAATTTTAATTAGATTTTTTTTAAAATACTTTTTGGTCCTTAAATTATTAGTCAAAATATTCTTATTTAATTTGAAGTATAAAGCGGGGTACCTATATTAAATTTAAAAGGTTTTTTTAAAGTTATTCAAACTTTATCTACAAAATATAAATTTAATTAAAAAGAAATTATTTTAATAGAAATTAAAAAAAACTTTAATAACAAATTTAAGCTGAAGATTTTAACTGTTGATTAGTTTTTTTTCTTCTTCTTCTTCTCCTTTTTCATCTTTCTTTTCTTTAGAGATTTAAATTAAATTTGTCACGAAACATAAGAATGTTGTTAATTACCGCGAGTTAACCATTAACGGAGAAAGTGTTTCAGACAAAAGATGAAACTGGTAAAAAGTCTCAGTCTGTCTCAAAAAAAAAAAAAGAAAAAAGATTCAACTTTCTTCTCTTTTATCTTGTGTCTTATATTACTAACACCTTGAAAAGTTAACCTTAACCTACCTCTGTCTCTACCGTTTCATCCCCCACTTTCAACCCTCACAGCGCGCAACATACTCATTATCAATTCGATTCAAGGTTACAGTTGAGAAGTTTTCTGTTCCATTGACATATTATTATACGTTGGAGCGACAGCATTTTGTATAAATTCGGGGCGAAATGTTCTCTCTTTGTCATTTAGCTCTAATACCGACTTCTCCGCTAGGTACCTTGCGTACATTAACAGCGCCGGGGAAGTGGGCCGGGTTTGACCCCTTACTGTACCTAAATTCCATATTGAAAAAAGAAATAAAAAAAAATTTCGGGGGGTTTTTTTTTTTTTTTTACATGAGAAAATGATTCAGGTGAGAAAATAAAAATAAAAGATTCTTCGCTGCAACATTAGCATGCAATTGAATGGTGCCAACGTGTATCTCCATATAAAATATACATGTATAATAACGGTTTTGCATGCTATTTAACAGTATGTTAGTAAACCGCTTAGTTTTTTTTTATTTTTTATTAAAATGTATTTGCGTTTGGAAATTTCACATGCAATTGCCACTATTTGAACAATAAACAGCTACTAGTTGTCAACTCCAAAAAATCTTTAGAATTAAAAAATAAATTAGAATTAATACTATTATTATTTTATTTTTAAAATTGCAATAATTGACAGGATAAAACCCATTCGGTGATTAACTATTAAGCCAAATTTTGAAACTTTTCTACAAATTATTTAAAAGTCTTTTTACAGATGATTTATTATGAATGGTTGCAATCTAATCATGTGTAGTGATAGTAGAGCAGCATCGAAATGCAATAACCTTCAGAGAGGGAAAACCTTGTAATTACGTCACGTTATTACTACAAATTATATAATCGCATAATCATTCTGATCAGGTATCGGAGAAGGAGTGGTCACTTTCATCGCAACAACCGTAATTATTAGTACTCGGAAGCTCATATTTCAAATTAATTTACCAGTGATCTAATTTAATTTCAACACGATTCGATTGAATTGATCAACGTCAGAGCTATCGCCATGGTCAGAGTTAATTCAAAATAAAATTTTTGCTAAAAGAAAAAAATATATTATACTGTATATAAAAAAATGTTTTTCTTAAAAATAAGAAGAAAAAAAAAAACTAAACAAACTAAGAAAATAGAAAAAAAAAATGTATTATTGAAGTTTATGGTATTTTGAGGTTTGTGAACTTTTAAATTGGAGAAATTCTTTTCAACTGGAAATTTAGTTGAGAATTTTTGGAGAAAAATTTGTTAGGAAGAAGTTGTTCTCCTGTTCCGATCTCCACCTTTCAATTATTATTTTCTTTCACTTGTATTTTTTTTTTTTATTTTGTAAGGAAGGTTGAAAATTGATCTAATTTATTATTTTTTTTAAAGAAAAAATTAGGTACAATAATCTGATCAATAATTTTTTGTTTTTTTGTTATTAAAATAATTTATCCGACATTTCTTCGCAACAATTGAGCTAATCAAAGACAGTATTTATAGAATAATAAAAAAAAATTAAGAACTGGATCGTATTATTTAATTTTATTCTTGTAGACTATACGGTAATTTAATTTATGCAATGTTTTTTAAAAAAACCGGAAATTTTTGCACCTTTTTTTCTTAATAACTGACTGGTCATCGATGATGATGATGAAACCGACCATATTCAATTAATTAAGATTGAATTGAAGCATTGGTTGTTAAAGAATAAAGGTCGAGTCAGCAGAATCTGTACAAATAATATATTATTATAAAAAAAGGTATTTTCTGAGAAAACTTTTGGAATTTAGTTTTAATGTTAAAATTTCGCCAACTTCAGTAGAAATTCCATGAGTCGATGAGAGGCCGATGGGAAGATGTGGGTGGAGCTATAAATATCAACCTAGGTATTAGGTACATACATAATAGCAAGACACACACCTTTTACATTGTTTTTTTTCTTCGGTTTCTTTCTGTAACTTTTCTTCTTTCCTTTAAAGAAGAAGAAGAAAAAAAAAAGAGAAAGAAGAGATTCACTCTTTAATACAGAGTGTTGAAGTGAGTTGAGTTCAGGTGGCTCCTGGATCTCATCAGGTGAACGTGGATGTGAAAAATCTTCTGAGTGTGGAACAGGATTACAGAAATGGTGAAGTCAGCGAGGATCAAACACCGCTTTCATTTCATTTCCCTACTTTACCTCATTACATTATCTGTCAAAGGTAAATAAATCGTAACTATAAAAAAATAATTAAAACGCAGTTAGTGCTTTATTGCCGTAAATTTTATAACATTTTAATTTTGATGATATAATTTTATTTTTTCTTAACTATATCATAAAATAAATTTAATTATTTTTTATAGTAGGTTATACTTTAATTGAACTTGAAAATATTTTATTAGTAGTTATAATTTACGGTATATACTTTTTTTTTATTAAATAATTATTGTATTTATGATTTTAAAGCAATATTTTTTTTAAAAGCAAAATATTTAATACTTTTTCAATAATATTTAAATGTCAATAATGCGCGTTTATTTTCATGCCCCTAAAGAATTATGATTAATTTTTATTTCATAAAATTAAATATCATATACAATAAATAAATATTTTTTAAATTTAAATATATAAACTACTAACCCATGAATAAATTTAAAATAGTGTACATAAAAAGTAAAGCACTTGACTAATAAATAAAAAAAATGAGGACAAAGTATTGCAAATATTTTTTCCTTGTCATTTATTTGATCTGAATTTAAATTCCCAATCAATGTAGTGTATTGTTAAAAATGTTGAAAAATTGGTGTGGAGTTTTACACTTAGTATGTAAGTGCAATTATTGCGTACCATGTGTTAAACTTGTACCCATACCGGTAGTTTTCTTGATATAGTGTACAATTTTTTTTTTAAATATAATTTTTTGGATTCTTGACCTCTATACATTCAAAATAAAAATAAAATTTGTTCTAATTTGCAACATATTTGCCATAATTTGTAGAATTATCAATTGATCGAGTACCGAAATAGCATAAAAAGGTAGAGTGAACGACTCTATTCAATTTTTTCCCCCAAATGTTTTTAACTTTTTCTGATTTTTTTTTCTTCTTGTTTATATGTGAATTCAAGCATATAAAGAGGTGTTTTCACGTTTAAAAATTAACAACTGCAATATTTTATCTTTCACCATTATTATAACAGTGCGTTAAATAATGTGGACAGACTATTACAATAGGCGTTACATTTCACACATATTTTTGAAAATAAATTAATGATCTACTGCAGCTTATAATTTTTTTTTTTTTTTTTAAAAAAAGCGACAAAAACCATTTAATTTTACTTTATGGTATTAGTAAATGCTGCTATTAAATTTGAAAATATTTTTTTAAAAAAAACTCAGACCGGAAAAGAATAAAAGTTTGAGACATTTCAAAATTGTAATTGCAGACATAAAACTGATATTTGTTGCATTTTGTTTTTCAATATAAATAAATAAATAATGCAATAAAAGAAAGAGGAAAAAAAAAAAAAAGGGATGAGGGAAAGGTAAATGTATAGACCACCTGCTGGATAAACTTCAGCGTGAGTAATGGCTAAAGAAGAATGAAAGGGAAAGTAACTTCAGTACAATAAAACATTTTTTATGTTGTTGCTGTGGTGACGAATTAAAGAAATAAAAAAAATACTAATATAAAAAAAAAAAAGCTAATAGAAGAAAAAGGAAAGGGCAATTGTTCTTCGTTTTGTAAGCGTGCAGTTGTTTTATTAAATTGAATTTTAAATGTTAGAACTCAACGGAAATGGTTTATTATTTGAATATTAATGTAATCGCAACTTTTTTTTTAAAAAAAAAAATCCGCATACATTTAAATTTAAGTCGAGACAAAAATTTCATTTAATAAGAATTGATGAATTGACAGGAATAAAGATCAATTACAATTATATTAATAATTTATTTTTATTTTCATAATATTGACATTAAATATTTTTTTGAAAATAAAAATAATACTTTAACTCAAGTTCTTACATGCATTTTAGAAAATAATATTGATAAAAATTATTTTCTAATAATTTAAATAGCCAGTGGACTATCGGCATGTCAGGGTCAGCCTCAAACCATTTCTATATCTCGAGGACAAAAAATTTCCGTGGTTTACTGGGTGGGAGACAATCAATCTTCGGATGAAGGCGAAGCAGGCAGTACAGCCGCCACCACCGTTTTTACTACAACAATTGCTTCAGAGAACGATTTAGAAAGCAAAAACGAGCAAGAACTTGAATCCACCAGCGAAGCGTTGCTAGAAACGACCGAAGGCTCTCAATTAATCTTAGAAGAACGAGGCGCCGTCACCAACAAGCTGGAAGAAACGACTCAGGGTATAGAATTGGAAGAATCGATAGTAACGACCGTTTCACCCTCCCTCGCGTCCGAGTCATTAGATGGAAGGAATGAAGAAGAATCAAACGAGACGACCATCGTTGAATTTAAAAGCGACGTTCCTCAAGACCAAAATAATAGCACCTACACGGGTAAAAGTGATGAAAGCATCGATGAGAACGTAACAGGCCGCAATTACGAGGAGACAACTATTATCCCTGACGTGGAAGACACTACTCAGTTGCGAGGAAGAGATGGTGGAGATGCGACGGAGGCAATTGAAAAAGAGGAGTTGACTACTACGGCGAGCGCGGACGTTGATGATAGCACGGTAATTGAAGGTCGAAACCACGCTGTGAGGCATTTTAATGACAGCGAAATTAGCGAAGGAAAACAAGATGACGCCACAGTCAGTGCCAAAAATAGCATCGTAGAGGAGGAAGCGTCTACGACCGCTGCTCAAACTTTCGAGGCTGATTTGGAATTGACAACTCAGCAATTATTACTCGAAGCTCGATTGATCGAGGAAAATCTCTCCAGCACTGAAAATATTCCTCCAAAGGATCGTTCCAGGGCCAACGAAGATTTGGTAACTGAGGTTGAGTATTGGAATACCACTCCGGGTCTACTCGACGACCGATCCGCCACCGAAAACTTGAACCAAGAAGCCAAAGTTGAAATCGCGGAACCGAAAGTAAATTACGACGAGAACGATTCGTCGTCGAACGATAGTTTTACCGGAAAGAGTCAAGAGTTGGATTACACCAGCGAGAAATCAATTATTGAAAATCGCGCTTTGGAACAATCGACTCAATTAACAGACGGTGAATTAAACGGCAAGCAATTGTTTGACGGTTCTACCGTGGCAGACCTTGAACCGGCCGAACAAAACACTGAAAATGTTTTGAAAGAAACCACCAGTTCGGACAATTTAATTCAAAAATCTTTGTTCGATAGTTTAACGAGCACGGTTAAAAGCATTTTAAAAAATACGTTTGTCAGCAATAACGAATTGACTACGTTCGCAGAACCCGAAGACGAGGAACCTTTAATTGCCACGGAACCATCGAGTAATTTCATCTACGAAGAAACGTCCCAAGATCCTCAAATAATAAGAACGGAGGAGCAAGGAATTCAATCTGACGAAGAAATTCCACCCGCCATAACAATTATTCAAGTAGGAGATAAATTGGTGCCAAAAAACTCGGAAGAAACGGACGAGCCGTTAGAAAGCAGTAGCAATAGCCCCTTTAATGATATCGGTAACATTCCAAGCACAACCATAGTATCGGTATTTGATACTAGGATAGATGGCGGAACTAAAGAGGAAGCTCGAAAAGTTGAGGACTCCAATATCGAATTTATTCCTTGGAATAATCAGCAGCTGCAGCAGCAACAAGAACCGGTGATTTACAATGACCGAAGCGATTCCGTCTCTGGAGGCAGCGATTATTTCATCCCGACTAACTTTTATTTACCCAACGCCAATCAATTTCGAATTCCGCAGAGTAGGGTACATTACGTTTCAATGCTTCGCCCTCCGGATGGTATTTTGCCCATGCAAAGTTTGAATTTCGATTCGGGGTTCAAAAGCAAAAGGAGGAGGATTCTTCATCGAGGTGTCAGAACCAAGAGAGAAATAAACGGAACAAATTGCGAATGGGTTTTTAAGGTAATATTAGCGTATTGCAATTTTGAATTGCTTTTTGTTTTAATGTCTGCGTTTTTATTTTTATTATAGAGTGAACCGGGAGTGCCTTTGTTATTAACTTTCAAGTCCTTCAGTACACCGGAAACTGATGTGTGCAAGGATCATTATATCTCAGTGGAGAGAGAAAGCAACGGATTTATTTCAAGGTAAAATTATACATTTCAAATATTATTTGTATGCTTATATTTTCGGTCAAACATTATAGCATAATTTACTGCTTAAATGTTTAGAACACTTTTCATTTAGGACCCTTTTTCATTATTTTGCTAAAATAATTAAATTATAAGAATATAATTTTTTAAAAAAAAAAAAAATTAAAATTGAGTAATATCGACATAATAATAATATAAAAATTCTTTGAACTTTTTCGAAGTTTTTCTTTTTTTGACTTGAACAAATTACCGGTTTTGCAAACCAAACTTTACACTTGTCAAAAACATTTTTGTAAAAAAAAAACAAAACATTGTTGTTAAAAGAACTTGCACCTACTTGAAGAGTACCGATAGCTAACGCAATGTGTTAAATAAAATGGCAATTAAAATGCATTAATGCGATTGCTTAATAAAAATTAATTAAGCATTTATATTTTTAAATAACTACCGATCAAGTGCACTGAAACTACTGTACAAGGATAGTTTAATTTAAAGAACAAAATATATTCACATTTTTAAATTTTTACGTAATTATTATGCATATTATTTTAGATGGTGCGGCGTTTCAGGCGAAAAACCTGGTCACGCAGCTTTTGCCAGGAGTGAAATTAGACTGCAACTTCATTCTAAAGGAGATGGATCCTTCCCAACTGGTTTCTCCGTTGAAGTTCAAGGTATTTTAGTTTAAAGCAAAAACCCTTCAAAACCAAAAAAAATTTATACTTAAAATATTAATTTTTTTTTAAAAAAGCTTTGGATCTGAAGCTCCTGCGAAAGTACGCCGAAGTTAGAAGAATCGTGAAAGGTCATTGAATAAATGCCGCATCCAGTTTTACACATTAACTCAAACCAGTTTTTAGATATTTTTTTTTTTCAAAACAGTTCAAAAAAATAAAAAAAATTATTTTTTTTATATTTACACTTAAATGTTAAGATCATCGCGACCATATTAAAAGAAAGGGTTAATTATTTGGTTAATGACCTCATACTCATTAATATTTAAGTCTTTTTTTTTTCTTAGGTGATTATTTTTGTCAAATTTTTTGATTTTTTTAAAATTAAATTATTTGTTGGCGATTGTTCGGTGATGGGGAAAGAAAGTTTTCCATTTACAAACCAAATCATATCCAATATTTTTATTATTTTGGATAATATTGTTCAATTTTTATATGTTTTTTTTTTGGCGTTGTTTGTTTTATTTGTTGATACCGTCTGAAACGTTGTGGATATTATTATGATAATGAATACCATTACAAATGGAAGGCAAAATAAAGTGGTATTGTTTTTAAAAAGTTGTTCTGTTATCTCTAATTATATAAAAGCACGATAAAAACACGTAATTTTTTTAAAAAAAAATATAAGCATTTTTTTTAAAAAAAAAACTTGATTAAACTCATTACACAAAATTAAAATTCTAAATACTTATTTAAATTGCAATAATTAAAATATTGCAAAAAATATATTTCTTTTTTCAAATTATTATTAAAACAATAAAAACATTGCAGGAAAAAATATGTAATAATAATAAGGTTTTAAAAGAAGTTTTTAAAATAAAATTATTAATTTTTGTTTTATTTATTTGAAAATAATAAACTTTATCATAAAATAAGAAATTTTAATTTTTTAAAACTTGTTTTTGCAATTTTATTGTATTGAGAATTTCGTCGAACATGCAATTCACAAATTTATACAATATGATTTAGGTAATTCTACATTCTGCACGTTTAATAAATTTTTACAAAAATATATTTAAGTTTGTTCGGTAATACTAATTATTATTAATATCAGATTCTGATGAAATTTGTGAATTTATTTCATAATAATTTTAAAGGAAGCGCCCATATATATATTTTTTAAATTACTAGGTAATATACATGTTCACCGCTAGATGTCGCAATCGATACCATCGCAACACGAAGCGTGCGCATGTGCATAACATGACGACACTCGAACGCAGTGTTGTGGTGTTCGATCGTTAAAAAAATTCTCATTCCAGGTTTGCCTGCTGTTTGGAGAAGGGGGAAGAAGGAAAACAAAAATCATTCAATATTTTTTCATAGTTCCAATGCATATCGTCAAAGAAAAGCAATTAATAGTGAAACGCATTACAGATTCTCTCATACAAATCTCGTCTCGTTCAAAGTTGGAATGTCGTAATTATCGCCTAGTAAGTTCTCAAACCTAAAAAAAATTTTTCTTCCTGTGAATAATTCTCCAAAGCTCATATTTTATTTCCAGCAAAGGTTTTGTTCCCTTATTCTCCTATGGCTGATATATATATATTTTTTTTTTTTGCCCCTCCTCCTCCTCTCCTCTCTTCGTTCTCTCCTGTTCTTTCTCAGTCGGGGAAGTGTGTGTGTGTTGGGGAAAAACGACGGTGGTTTTTTTTTGAGGGGGGGAAACATATGTATTTAACGCGAATTAAAATGGTGGGGGGAAAATCGGTCGATGTTTAAGAAGATCGAGGCCCAAGGGGAGGGGGGTTCAAGAAAAATCTAAACCAATCGAAGAGTAGTCAATATTCTTATCAGAGGTTAGTTCAAAATAATTTTTTTTTTTGGCCGATTAGTAAATACGCGAATTAAAATCGTGAAAGATAAAAATGTTCCGCAGCGAAAAGTCTTTCACCCAAAAATAAAAAAAAAAATGTACGAAATGCACGCGTGGAAATGTGCTTAAAACGGCAGTAGAGGTTCCCAGCTGCGAATCCAACTATTTCAATATGGCTTCCCATAAACCTTGTGTGTATGTGTGTGAGAGAGAGAGAGAGAGAACTTGTGCGTTTTTTTTATATAGATATTTCAATGATCGGGTCTTTTTCGACAAGGACGAACAGTTTTGGAATTGAATCGTACACTATAGAAATTTCGTAGTCTTACCTTTCCGATTCAAGGTCTCAACTAGTTTTCATGATTTTTTGTTAAGGGCGTTTCCGAAACTGTTTAATTTCCTATCTAGAATATAATTCCCAAAATTCAATTAACAGGAGTGTTCGTCAATTGATCAATGATTTAGGCTAAAATTTGTTATTATTTTTTTTTTTTATGATTACGAAGCGCGTTTTGTGAAGGGGACGAATTAGGTTAGTAAAAATGTCGTCGATGAAATTAATTTTGTGTATGAAAGAATTGAATGTTAATGACGTACGGTGTGAAACGCTTGATTGAAAGTTAATCGGTAATTATTTATTATTAATTATAATATACGATCGCGGAAATGCTAGATAATTTAATAGGATTTTTTTAGGGGGTTTTTGAAATGTAAGCGTGATGAAATAAGGACTCTTCTGCGATGGAAATGAGTGTCAGATTTTGTTGTCGGTCATTAGGTCAATAGTGTTAGTAAATAACTATTTTTAGTTTCATTAAGCTTAAGGTATATATTTGCATAGAGTTATTTTAAAATTTTGCTGTCGTTTTTTTCTCTTTTGACATTTTCCACCGCGTTTTTGGCTAGTTTTATGAGAGAAAATGCGATCGATTGAGATGTAAAAGTAGAAGAAGGCGAAAAAAAAAACAACCCCCCAACTTTTAAGCATCCATTTTATTATCTTTTTCTCTCTCGACAAATCTTGAGCGATAAAATTTCGATGTTCTCAATATAAGCTACTATTTAACTCGTGTATTATAATAGAGAGATAAGTTTCCAAATCCGCAATCAGCTGATCAAATTTAACGTTGTCGAAACGTTGTATTCGCATTTCCGATGATTTTCGTGTCAAAAATGAAATGGAAGGGGGAAAGGATATACGGTTCTCTGCGTGGAACTTCGCATTTGAACGAAGAAGAGCTTCAATTTGATTTAGTCGCTACTTTTATTATTAGATTAAAAATATAATATTTATTTAGATTTTTACATACAGTATTATCGCACGTGGTATGACGAAATATTATTTTGATTTTCTCGTTGATAAAAATTTCCCGAGTTTAAGCGTCAAAATCGTTTCATCGTGTAATAGTGCGATTTAGCATATTAGCATGATTGTTGTTCATTTTATTTCTATTAATATTTTTAAAAATTTTCTATTTTGCGCCGAAATATCGTAAATCAATTACAGTACTTCCTCGGAATATCTAACGCGAAGTAGGTCAAATTTGTTTATGCAGTATTACGAGTAAAATTCAAAGACGTAAATTATTGACTGCGTACATTAATGGGGAAAATAATATTATGATTCGTAACAACCTTTTTTTTCTTTTCTTACTTCTTGTTTGTTGGTGTGTATTGTTTGTGTTTGTAATTTTTCTTTTTTGTTTTTTTTTTGATATTTAGTATGAGCTTCGAATTTGTACTTGGCATGCCTGAGGGTTCGAGTAGCGCCTATGGCCGATTCATCTAGACACCAGTGTCATCGGCAACCAGGGGGGTCACCGCAAAATCCAACCAAAATAGTTACTAAGGGAAGATCAAGACGTAGTTATCAAGGGGCACGATCGCCTATTCTCACCAGGTATCAAAACTAATTTTTGATTTCAGTGTGCTTGAAAGTACCAGTCATCACGATATCTTAAAATTATTTTATTCAATTTTAGCTTCGTTTTTCACAAATTTTTATTAGGTACTTGTTATATACAAGACTATATTTTGTTTGGTTTGTTTTTAGATCACGTTCGAGAGCTTTGCAAGCTTTGGCAAATTCATCGTCGGAGTCGGAAAACGGAGAATCATCGATTGGAAATAATTCAAGCGGAGTTAATCACAGCCAATCATTACCTTTGCCATCTCCGGCAACAAGAGATCGAAGCAAATCATCATTAAAACAAGAACAAGCTCGTAAAAAGAAAGCAGATAGTAATTACATTTATTGCATTATCAAAAAGAGTGTTGTGATTAGACTTGCACAGTGAAAATTTTAGTTCTATTTCCAATTCACTTAGCGATTGATAGTTAATATCGCTTTTCCGATATTTTGATATCTTATTTTAGATAATTTAAACACTTGCAAAACTGATTCATCGAGTATTTTTTTTTTTTTTTTTTATATAAATTTGTTTGGTTGTTTTAATTTTAGATTTAAAAGCAACGTCGACTGCAAATCGATCGGAAAATTCTAAGGAAAAAAACGCTCGAGAAACCTTTTCAGTGGAAAGTACACCCGGACCATCTGAAACTAATTCTCGAGGAAAGCATCCATCTAAAAAGAGACATCACGCCAAATCTTTAGAACCTATTCCGCCAAAGAAGCGTTCCGCTCATCAGAGATCACTTCGTTTCACTTCTCCTACCTCTGATAGTTCCACGAGTGAAGAAAATAATCGTAATAACTGTGATTTGTTTTTTCAATTTGTTCCTCATTCATCTTCTAACTTTATTCATACAGCTCATCCTACATACCCAGTTCACGTAAATTCATCTCTCCTCGTAAGCGTTTCCACATCCTCCGGAGCAAAAAATCTGTTTGCGAGCTCATTAGTGCCAAACAGTAACGGGAATTCATCACTTCCTGCTAGTTCAAGCGGTGGCGTTGTTCCGAAAAAGAGAAATTCTTGGTCGTCAACGTCAACTCCAGTGGTACAGATTCCTGCGCTACCTCAAGACGATCATTCTTCATCTTCTCGTCATTCTTCTTCAGGTATGAAAAAAAAGCTGTGGTTTCAGGGAGAGTGTGTTTTAATTTTGTTTGGTATGATTGTAGGCGCGAGAAAATCAGTTTCTAACCAAAGCAGCGGCGGTCATCGTAGTCGGTCGAGGGGTGTTAACTCAAGTGCTAGTAATAGTGGTGTGACAAACTCTTCTAATTTAAACAATAACGTTACCAACATTGGTGCCAATCTCAGCAGTAACTATCTTAGTGGTAGCAGCTCGCGTGGGGCTTCCTCTACACCAGCCTCAACTTCGTGTTCTGCTAACAACTTAAGTGATAGTCAAAGAAGTGCTACATCTTCTTCCACTTCTTACTCTTACGCAAACTCGTCCGTTTTGTCATCACTTCAAGTTCCGCCTGAGCTGTACAACAGCAGGCGGAGCCATCGGAACAAGATCACGGGTTCTTGCGCTAGTACTAGGTGAGTTTGCAAACATTTATTATTTTTTATAATTATTATTTTATTAAGTAATGAGGACTTGTCTGAACTTAAATCTGAACTTGTGGCGATACAAAAAAGTATTTATGAACATCTTATCTGATAAGTATGGTTTTATTTTGATGATTTTGCAAATACAGTATTCGTTTTTTTGTCGTTGCAAAAAGCATTGCAAAATGAAGGCGTTTAATGTAAACAACCGGTGGGAAAACCATTTACATGTACTTCGATTTTCATATACCGGTATATTTTTTTTTTTTTTGCTAACAAATTTTTTTTTTTATTTTTGTTAAAACGTTTTCGTAGATTTTAATCGGCGTAGAAAGCTTTTTTCCCGGTATTTAAACGTGGGTTGTCTGTCATTGGTTAAATCTTATGACATGTTTTTTTATTGATTACGAATTATTTTTGGGACGTTAAGGCTTTATTCCAGTTGTTATCTAGGGTTTTCTTGGAAGGAATTCTGTGATTGAAGTTGGGGATTTTACTGTTTTAAACGAGACTTAAATAATGCCTACGGTAGTTTTTTTTTATTTTTTTAATTAGAGGATTGCATAATTTTTATGCACTGGTAGATTTTCAACTTTAATTTTATTTACTGCGTCATTAGGAAAAATTAGTATAGGCTACTGTAATCACTTGTAGGCGATTACTATTTGATTAAATGTAAGTTCAGCGGTGCCCAAATTAGGAATCCTGTACACTGTGTACAGTAATTATTACTGTACTGTAATAAAATATTACATTGGTATTGTAAGCTAATATCAGTTGTATCTAATAATTATATTGTGTCTTAAATTATGGTTATTATTAGCCTATCTACTCTTAATCGTTTTCCAATTATTGGATTACTATATTACTTAAATTGTATGACTTGAATTTGATATTTTCTCCTGTATATTGGACTGCAATCGATTAGAAAGCATTAATTTTAGTCGAAATTAATAATTTAATCACTAGATGGCGCATAATATTTTATTTAGAAACTTTAGTTTGATTAGACAACAGCAGTAGATTTGTAATAAGCTTAGTACTGGCACGCTTAACCTTTTTATGTTTTTAGAAAAATATCTTAATTACTTTTTTTTTTATTGCAAAGAATGTTTTTTTGTAATTGCAAATGTAAATGCTAATTGGTAGTTCTGAGGATTTTTAAGCAAGTTTATTATCATGTTTCCACTTAGCATAACGTCATATTTCGTCATTTGCGAACATAAAAGTATACAGTACATTCTAAAAAAAAAAAAAAGCGAGATTTGCATTTGCCATTGTTTATTTCACGCAAATTTAACACGTGCATTTTCTTTGTTGTTAAAAAAAAAAAAAAAAAAAGTAGAACGAGCCGATTGTTCTTCTTATAAGAATATTTAAGTACAGTAGTGGTTAAGCTAACCAATTCGATTGTACTTGAAAAAGTACCTGAGTAGACTCGAATTTCCCTTTGACTCCCTTTCTATATTTGAACTGTTCTCGTTGCCGTGACAACACATTCCTGCAGAAGAGAAAGTGCGAGCTAGAGCGCAATTTATTACAGGTAGAGTGAGTGAGTGGGTAACTCTCGATCCCACCGGGCAGTGCTATTCTAATCTTTTTTTTTTTTTTTTTTTGGGTTGAGATTTCTGTTTAATTGCAAAGGAAGAATTGATTTCCAAGTGGTAGGCAAAGCTTTAGGGGAGTTCGAAATCAAGGTGTTAGCGTCTTCGCCATATGTTTGCAAGGCCGTCCTTCCTGTTCATTGGTTTTTTTTTTTTTGTACTCGTGCGCTAACTAATGGAGGGTTAACGAATAAGGTGCTTCACCTTTTTACCATTTATCCTCAGGTGTCTGTCTGCAAGCTCTTTTACCTTGCTCCTAGTGTCTGTTTAGGAATTGGAAAGCGATAGGCTGCTGTTTGGTGTCGACGATTTTTTTTTTTTTTTTTTATACCGGGTTTTAACTTGGGATCAATTGGTGGAAACTGACATTTCAACAGTAACTGTTCCCCACACACTCAGTTGCGCTACCCAGTGTGTGTGTCTCTTGATACCGTCAAAGTTGAATGCACCGATCAAACTCTCACTTTTGTAGTTGTGATTGAATTAGCGTAGTTTTTCGTTAGAATGGTTTTGGATTGCCGTGTGGTAGTAGTAGTAGTCATCTGTTGATTTGACTGGCTGCAACATGTACGCCGTATTCTGGCAAGAAGTTGCACAACGGTGTCAAGAATGGCGGTGAGTTCTTCAACTTTTACAATTAATAGTTTTACAATTAATAGGCTAAGTACTGTGTATCAGGATTCTCAGAATTTACTCTTGTTTTTACTGACGTGTTATGGTTTTTTAGTGTTAAGACTCGTAATTAAAATGCACCGTAATGTTTAGCGCGTTCTGCGTTGGGGGGGAAAAAAAATCACCGCGAAGTTTTTATTTCGAGTACATATTATTACTTTGAACTTGTAAATATTTTCGATTTGGTAAACGGAACTGAGCACGATGTAAACTGATTTTTAATTATCATTGCACAATCTAAAGTCAGTTATTGAACGCTAATGAAATTGCAGCGATAAAATTACGAGATTGGTAAATATTGCGTTATTATAATAATGGCATATTATGCTTTTACGATGATACAGTTATTAATTTTTATTTGGAAAAAGTTTTTGACTCTTTCGTATAACAGAATGTACGGCTTTAAAAACAAAAGCGTCTGATAATTTCACCTGTAACGTGAAATAATTATTGACACTTATTTTTTCCCTCCCCCAATGCCATTGTTAGTCAAAAAGATAAAAATTTCAACCGCGAATTTAAAGGAAATGAATTCGTATTTTTAAGGCGAAAAATTGATGGATCTGTTTCGAAGAGGTCTGCGAACTTTGATATACTGTACTGTGTATAAAGTACTTTTATTATTATTAATCCTTAGGGGTGGTGGTACAGTTGAGAATAAGTGAATAGGTTCGATATCTTTATTGACGTCAAACTGTTTATATATATAAAAACCTTATTTATAATTTTTTTTTGTTTTTAGAATCAACATAGTTTTACGTAGTTAGTTGCTGAGCAGATGGTATTTTTTTTTTATATTTATAATTATCGACTGTTGCTGTAGTTCAATTATTATTAGCCGTACACTTTTATAAAGTATGAAAAATGTAGAAGTGCGTAGGTTGTAAATTATTATTAAAGCTTTCGTTTGAATCACTTAATCATGTGATCAAAACCAGTTAAAATGAATAGCTAAATAGAAAAAAGCAAAAAAAAAAAAAAAATTGGGAGGGGAAGATGGTTGGAAGTATCCGTTTTGATGTCTGTAGCTGAGGTTATTGTCTCGTCTATAAAATTTAGGCATAATGATATGAATAAGTGTCTGAGGGTCAGATGGCTGTGCGAGGCAATTAAAGGCTATGCAAAAGACTTGACTCTTCACTTTTTTTTTGTCACTTTCGTTTAGTAATGCGCTCACTTTTTTGAGTTGTACGAGATGAACTGTTTATTAATTAGTGGAAAAAGAATATTCAATTTTTGCATTCTGACAGTAGTGCTCTGCATAAAATAATGCTGCTTTAGAAACGCTTTTTGTACGATAATGTCACTAGATGAATGATTTTTCTTGCACGGTCACGCGACATGCTCGACACCTATATTTCATGGAGTTGTTTTTTTTAATATTCTTTGGATCTTCTCAAGCGTTTCTCCCTACCGAGATAACGCTAATTAATTTTTGCTTTGGAGTTTTAGACTGCAGCGATTCCCAACCCCTTTTTTTTTTTTTAACTTACGCCTGTACCGAATAATCTTCCAATACGTCCGTCATTATTCGCTTATCCCTAGACTACCGAGAGCCGTACCCTTGGAAATCGCTGTTTCCGAGCATGTTTACTTTCAGGGTTTTAATATTTTGGATTACTCTTCTAGGATTTGTTTAGTTTTTGGTATTCTGTACATGTTGTTTAGAAAAGGCGAAATACCTTTACGGCATAAAAAAAAAAATAAATTATTAGTTTAATAATAATTATTTCTATGAAGTTTTAATCGCTGTAAGAGATTATTATTTTTTGATTGACGTACTGTGATTATAGCGCATTACTGTATCGTTTGATTCGATTGCGCTCAAATTTGTTTTGAAATGCTCGTTAGAATTTTGATGCATGGGTTTTGAGTATTTTTTTTTATCGTAGATTTCGTATTATTGCGCAAGTGGGATGCAGATTTATTTCCTCTCGGATACTAGCGTATTATTGTAGGATAAAAGTTATTACAAAACTGATTGAAGCAGTAGATTCTACCTAAACGGGAACCCCACCTTGTAACCCGGAAATTGTAAGCTGTTTCTTAAAACGGAAGAAACTGGGGAACGTATTAATTATTTTGGTTCCTATGGAGTTTAAAATCGAGAAATCAATGGCGTTTAGTATTATTAATACAGTGGTTTTTTTTTTGCGCTTGGATAAGTTAAATTTGCAACTTTAGCATTCAACAACGAATTTATAATTGCAGTATTTTCTTATTTAATACTTTAAATCTAATAAGCAAAATTTTAATGTCTTGATTTAAAATGTAACAGCTGTTTTGGTTCATAAGTATTTTTACACTACAGTATACATGTACTGTAGTGTATTATGAAGATAGTGTTGCTATGGTGTGCTACTGGTGAAGGCCAAAGTCGGCGTCACTAAGGAATACAGTGTGTACTGTATTATAATACAGTATACTGCCGCAGCTTTATAAAATAATAATAATAAAAAATCAACAGAGTTATCAACTGACTTACGCATGCGTATATGAAAGTTTTTGTAAGCGAGAGCGTGTTTAGTTTGGCGACTAATTAGCATGCAAGATAAAAAAAAAAAAAAAAAATACAATAGGGAAAAGAACTGAAGGTTTTGTGTCCACTCTTTTTTGAATTTGTATTAAAAAAACTCGTTTCTTTTTGATGATTGTCGCTTACCAACTAGCTTTTAAACTTGTTAATAAGACTAAGTTTAGTGACCTTGTGCTATTTTATTCATACGTTTTTTTTTTACCATCGAAAATTATTATTAGCATTATACAAAAATTATTGACAACGTATGTTCACAATCTGTTTAACCTATTGGTTGATTTACTTGATAATGTGGTTGTTACTAGTTAGTAATTTATATGCAATACAGGTACTACTGTAATTACAATTCGGTAATTCCGAAGTAATTTTTTAATTGACAATTATACAGTAGGTGTACTAACCTACGTGTGTATGAAACACTGACCTGAGTTCTAAACGTATGATGGAAATAATAGTGAAATGCACTTTAATCTGTTATTTAAGGTTTTCGTGTAAATTTATTTGCTTATTTTTAATATTGTATCTCTAAAAATAGTAGATCGACTTTCGATCTAGACTTATTGATTTCCAACTTCTATATAATTTGCTTCTAATCGTAGGCCATTACATGCATTGCTTTAAATGCACTTTACGAGATTATGAGAGATGTGTTTTAATAATTAATTAGAATTGTTTGTACTTTTGCAGTTGCAGTTCAAAATGCAGTACATGTACAATTTTTTTTTTTTTTTAAAAAATAGTATGGAAGCTATTTTTACTCGCAAATCATGGGTCTCGAACCCTATCGCATTATCTATTTGAATATTTTGAAGTTTATATTTGGGATGATGTCTACATTTAAACAAAAATAGTAGTGTAGTTTAATTTAAGGTAAATTTTAACTGATTTTTTTTTTGGTTAATTTTCGGCGATGATACAAGTATGTTTTGCTTTTGAGTTAGCGAAATAATGATTTTATTCAGCATAGTAATTATTGGCCAGGAAAAAACGTATACATGTATTTAGTAATTTTTTTCTTAAGAGTACTTTAGAAAAATAGGTTTATAAAAGTAATGACGCTATTACATGAATCAGCTTTTGCAATTGATAATAACTACAATTTTACGCCTTATCAGTATGCTATTATTTAAATCTATCTTGGATAGGAGTTTCCCTCCGAATAGAAAGATTTTTTTTTTTTTTTTGGCATAAAGTTTAGTTTCTTATTTTTTTAAAAAGATTAAATACAGTGAATTTTAGTTAATGCTGTGCTGTATTTATTGCGTGCTCATATTAATTTAAGAATTATTTAGGAAAGACATGAATGCACAGTACATGTACAATAGAGTAAAACTTATTTTCTTTTACTATTTGATATTAAATAATTTATTTGATTATTTTAGATTTAGAGCCTTTAAATCAAATGACCTACATAGGTTGTACTAATTGTTTTCGGTATACGAGTATAGCGTACGTTACAAGAAATTCAAGCAGTGAAAGCATTTTATTTATGAGCAGGTTATTTGCTACCTAGTAAAATAATCGGGTTAAATCTTGTAAAATTAAAGCTTTGTTGTGTAGTATAAACTCAACGTAGATCTATGTGAAGAACTGACGTGTGCTTGTAAATTTATATAACTTACAGTGTACAATAATGCTATACAGTACCGTATAATATAGTATTTTATACGAGTCAGACAACTAAAATTAATTCTATTAAATATTTTTGATTTTTTTTTTTGTTTGTTTGTTTTAAGAGTTAAAAATGTTTAAAAATATATATATAAAAAAAAAAATGTTGGCTAAAACAGTGCGTAAATAACTAAAAATGTTAACATATAAAACTGTTGTATTTTAGTCGGAGGTCGTCCAGGGTGGGCAAATTTCCATTGCCGGGCCAAAGCAGCAGTGGCGGCAGCAGTAACAACGCTACCAATAGTGGTGGTGGAGGAGGCGGTGGCAGTGGGGCTAATAGTGGAGGGACCGCAGGTCGAGGAATGTCGTCAACGTCAACCGCAGCTGGAACTGCCACGTCTCAAGAGAATGGTTCGGATGGAAATGTTGCTGGAGCCGCCTCATCTTCGAATAGCATTCTTCCACTTGAAGACGTTCGGGGTGGAGCCGGTAAGAATTGATTCCATTTTGTTTTCGTGATTATAATATAGCAAATTTAATTTACTGCAATTTTTCTTATACAATATGCTGATGAAATAAAACATGTGCGAATATTTTTTTAAAATATAATTTTTTTTTTTTATTGATTTTAGCTGCTTCTAGTTCGGTAAGTGGAAGTAGCCACATGGTGACTTCAGGCGAAAGTGAATCGGATGATAATGAGATGTGGCGGTTACAGACACTGCTCGAAGCCCGAGGACTACCGCCTCATCTATTTGGAGCTTTAGCACCTCGGATGCAGCATTTGCTGCACAGAAGCATTGGTGGTGGTTTTGGTTCACCTGGAACTTCTAGTACCAGTAGTAAGGCCCAACAGTTATTGCAGGGACTGCAAGCCACTGGAGATGAAGGACAGCAGATGCAAGCGGTGATTGAAATGTGTCAGCTCCTAGTGATGGGAAATGAAGACACTTTGGCTGGTTTCCCAGTGAAATTAGTCGTGCCGGCATTAATTAATTTATTGTCAATGGAACATAACTTTGATATGGTGAGTTTATAATTTTGAAACCATTGCCAGATTTATTAGAACCGGGAACAAAAATTTAAAATTTTACGTTTGGGGTTGTTTGAAATTAAAGGTTAAAGATCTCAGTAATATTGAAAACATCTCGTTCTACTTAGTTATGCTTAAAAAAACTTTTAAATTTTGCATTTATTATTTTCTAAATGAACTTTTTATTAGATGAATCATGCTTGTCGAGCATTGGCTTACATGATGGAAGCTCTTCCTCGTTCTTCACCAGTTGTGGTTGAGGCAATACCTGTTTTTTTGGAAAAGCTGCAAGTTATTCAGTGTATGGATGTTGCTGAGCAATCTTTGACTGCTCTCGAGATGCTGTCACGTCGTCATGGGAAAGCTATTCTACAAGCGGTTAATTTTTTATTATTACAGTGTACGTGGTAATTTTGTTTACTTATGAAATATTGTCTTTTTTTTATATGTACAGAAAGGAGTGTCGTCATGTTTGATGTACTTGGATTTTTTCTCTATTAACGCTCAACGCGCAGCTTTAGCTATTACGGCTAATTGCTGCCAGAACGTTAATCCGGAAGAATTCACTCTTATTGCCGATTCCTTAGCTTTACTCACCGCCAGATTATCTCTTCAAGATAAAAAATCGGTGGAAAGCGTGTGTCTCTGCTTATCGCGTTTAGTAGACAGTTTCCAGAATGATGCGAAAATTTTGCAAGAAATTGCAACCAATAACTTATTTACAAATATTCAACAACTGGTACTTGCATTCTTTATGTGTGGCAAATATTTTTTATTAAGAGCATTTTTATTTATAGCTTGTAATTACACCTCCAATTATCAGTACCGGAACGTTCATTATGGTAATTCGTATGTTATCTTTGATGTGTGCTGGGTGTTCTGAACTGGCTGTGAAGCTCTTAAAGCAAAGTAAAAAAAATATTAACTTCTAATCTAAAATGAGTTTTTTTAAAAAAAGCTGTTTCATTTAAGATATTGCTGAGACTCTGTGCTTTTTGTTAATGGGATCAACGGATTCAACTAGTAGTGATGTTGAATTGGTTTCGCGAAGTCCACAAGAATTATATGAATTAACTTCTTTGATTGGGTAATTCATAAAATTTGAACCTATAGAATTTATTTTTTAATTTTATTTTCTGTTTTAGTGAATTAATGCCCAAATTACCATCTGACGGAATATTTCAAGTTGATGGAGTTTTGAGTAAACCTTCAGTTCAACCACAAAATACTGTGACCTGGCAGTGGAAGGATGACAGAGGATTATGGCATCCTTACAGCGCTGTTGATAGCCGTATTTTAGAAGTAAATAGAATTATTTGCGATTTTTTGGTATTCTACATTATTTCTTTAAAATGTTTGCAGGCTGCGCATCAAACTGGCGAAGATGAAATAACTTTGTCAACAATGGGGAGAACATACACAATAGATTTTGATGCTATGCAGCAAATTAACGAAGATACTGGAACGACGCGTTCCGTGCAACGAAAGATGCTTCATCACTTAGGAATAAATTTATGTAAGCGCGTTGTTAACATTTATTCCTTCTATAAATTGGATTAAAACTAATGTGTTGTTTTTTATTTCAGCTTCTAATCAAAGTTTAAAGAGTACAGATTCTAGAATTGATTATTTACAAGAAAACCACGAATTAGCTATGTCTTTTATTCGCTCTCTCTTTGGTGTTCTTTACGAAGTTTACAGTTCCTCGGTAAATAATTTTAAAATAACTATTGGATTTTGTTGGGTTTATTTAACATATTTTATTTTTGAATAGGCTGGTCCTGCTGTTCGCCACAAGTGTCTTCGTGCTCTACTGCGTATGATTTATTTTGCCAACTCGGATTTGTTACTAGTAGTATTAAAGAATCAACAAGTTTCTAGCCACATAGCTGCAATGTTATCGTCAAATGATTTAAAAATTGTAGTGGGAGCACTGCAGCTGTGCGAAATTTTGATGCAAAAGCTTCCTGATGTTTTTGCTGTTTATTTTCGAAGAGAAGGTAATTACTAATACTAGTAGATTACTCGTATTTAAAATTTCGGGTTTTTTTATTTGAAGTCTTTAGGTGATTAATTATAGCTAACCTTCTTCAAAATTTTTGTTGATGAAATTAAAATTTATATGATTCGTTAATTTATATGATATTAGCTTATGATAAACCAACACTTCTAATTGATTTTAAATTAATTTTAGGCGTAATGTATCAAGTAAAGCGATTGATAAATCCTGAAGTGCCATTTGAATCATCTCCGAAAGATCAGTGGGTTGGCGGTGCAAATAGTTCATCAACATTTGGACCAACAACAGCGACGGCGTTAACGTCGGCTTCTTCATCACTTTTGAGCAATTCTGCTTTATCTCCGGCTACTGATGGCCAGTGTTTAATTGCAATAGCTTCATCATCATTTGGGCCAACTACAGCGTCGGCTTTAACATCGGCTTCTTCTCCTCTGTTAAGCAATTCAGCTTTATCTGCGGCTACAGATGGCCAGTGTTTAATTACAATAGCTTCGTCATCATCTTCCTCTTCTTCATTACCGTCGGTCATTTCTTCATCGTGTTTAGGTGTGTCATCACTTCCATCGAACATTTTAATTCATCCTGGTCACTCGAATCCACTATTTTCACCAACTTCTAGTGCAACTACCTCATCAATAAGTTCACCTTCACATGGTGGAGCTCATCAGTCTTATTCATTTAGTAGAGGAGGAAATTTACTTTTACCTTCCGGAAGCAATTTAGGAGCATCACCATCAACATTAAATAGGAACAGTTCGTTTGATACGGACGATCGAACAGAAACTTCAATTCCTCAAATGTAAAGTGACCTATTTTATCTGGTTATTAAATATTATTTGTTAATTGGTTAATATTTTTAGGCGCTTGAGTGAAGTTTTAAAGCGAAAGCGTACTTCAAAGCGGAGCACAAGTGGCGGTACTAGCGGCGGTAGCAGCAGTCGTAAAGCGAGGGCTGACGAAGAATCGAAAGATGTGGCAGGAAAAAATTCTCTACTCACAGCCAGCAATATGTCTGCATCTTCGTCATCAGTATTTGGATCAGGTAGAGGGCACGTGACGACATCATCATTAGCTCCAGCTCCTTCTAGCCGGAGTCCATGTAAGCCTTGGTTATTATTAGCGAGTAATGAAGGAAGACGTGGACGAGGAATTAAGAAAACATCTAGTGAGATTTGTAAGTGGAGTTTATCCACCGCCTTGAACCAAATCTTTACAAATATTTGAGGATTTGGTGAATTCCGGCGCGCGTGGCTCGACTCCTATAATTGTTTTTTGTATCGACTATGTTGGTGAAGTGTTTATTAATATTAAACCAGCATGGCTTGCATTCACTCTAGAAGGGTATTTAAAGCATGACTCCAGAATTAAACAGATGGATTTTTATTCCTTTATTTTTGTCAGGATGTTGAAAAATTTTCTTTAAAATTGACAATTGCTTTTCAATAATTTGTTAGACAATTAAAATTTAATGTTCCATTTATTTTATTTACAGCTTCAAAGAGCAGTTTCTTTGCCACTCTGAATCCAACAAGGTGGGGAAGGTCAAACAGCAGCAGTAGTCCATTAGTAACAAGGTGTAATCCAAAGGTAAATTATTTATAAATGTTATGCTTATTTTATCAATTGGATATTTTTTCAATATTTCTTTAATTTTTTTAAAAGGAAAATTCACTTGTAAAATATTCTGGCTCGAGTAGTACGTCAGGGCAAAAAGAAAAAGTGAAGACGTGGATCCGCGAACAAGGTAAAAATTAAATTATTGCTTCAAGTGTAATCATTAATTTTTTTTTTTAAATTTAGCTGGAAGATTTTTGCAGCAGTTTTTCTCTTCGGAAGCAAACGGCGAGAGTCATCCTGCAATGAATATTTTAAATCGTTTAACGTCAGCTATAAAGCAATTGGATTCAAAGGTATTAAACTTAAATTATTATTTATAAATAATGCTAATGAATTTTGTTTTATTGTTTTTAGGAGGATTTAGGGCAGAGCGCTCTAAAGGAGATCTGCGCTATTGTTATGCAAAGTGACATTTCGCCTTTCGAGTTAATACACAGTGGTTTAGTTAGAAAATTACTTGAATATTTAACAACGCAAAATGAAAATTTATTTTTTAATAACGAAACGTCTTTATTCGAGAATTTAAACGAACAACCCAGTTTGAATATTAAAAATGATATTCGAGAACAGCGTTTAAGGGTCTTCCTTCATGTGTTTTTGAAGTTATCGGTTAGTATTAATTAAATTGTAATTATGTAATTATTTTCCGTTAACAACTAAATATTTTTTTAGTTGGATCCTTATGCATCAATGAACGAGTTGTTAATGGCTCAGTACGAGAAACCAGGATCGACTCCTATGTCGGCTTTAGTCGCCAAGTTAGGGGCTTGCGTGAATCAATTAGAACAATTTCCAGTCAAAGTTCACGATTTGCCCAGTGGAGTTGGTGGAGCAAGAACTGGAACTAGCGCCTTGAAGTTTTTCAACACTCATCAACTTAAAGTTTGTAAACTTTTTTGCGACAATAAGATTACATTTTTATTTTCTTGTTTTTTTTAGTGCAATCTCCATCGCCATCCAGATTGCAATAATTTAAAGCAATGGAAGGGCGGTCCAGTTAAAATAGACCCTCTTGCCTTGGTACAAGCGATCGAACGCTATCTACTTACACGTGGTTATGGCCGATTAAGAGTAAATATAATGGTTTATTTTATGAAGTACCAAATTTTTAGTTTAAAATTAATTGTTCAGACTGATGACGACAACATAAGCGACGATGATAATTCGGATGATGATATAGACGAGTCCATGGCCGCGGTTATAATCAGCCAAGGGCACGCTAGGCATAGGCTTCAGTTTTTAATTGGAGACCACGTTCTTCCCTACAATATGACTGTATATCAGGCTGTGAAACAACATAGCTGTCAGCAAGGTACTTCTGGTCAGGATGGGCATGACACCGACACAGATACGGAAAATCCCGTTGGTCACGCAGGAATATGGATTCAAACTCACACAATTTGGTATTAATATTATGCAAATTTTTTATATCTTACCTTATTTTTTATTGTTTTGACAGGTATCGTCCAGTTCCGGAGAGTGAATCATCATCTAATTCTTCATCGGGGACTAGTATATTTCACCGATCTGGTCATTCTGCATCAGGGTCATCAGTCAGCAGCTCGACATCAACGGTGGCTGCTGCTACGTCCGCTTTAAATACATCATCAGCCATTGCTGGACTTTCAGCTGAGTTAACATCTAACCGTAGAGGAAAGATTTCTAGTAGTAAAGGAAATTCGAGACGAAAAGGAGATGAACTTTGGAGTGGTAAAATATTAAAAAAAAGCTTAAATTTGTATGTTTTTTTGATAGGATATTAATGAAATCGTTTTGATTTTAGAAGGAGTCGTGCCTGAATTTATATCGCCTTTAACGTCCTATTTAGTTTCGAATCTCCCAACGACGATAACTGTTCAAGACGCTTCGTTAGAAGTAATTTCACTGCTCAGGGTATTACACGCGCTCAATCGAAATTGGGGCTCTTTGTATATGGTAAACACTGCTGCTGGAAAATTTTAGTAAGCTTTTTAATTATATATGTGTGTTTTTATTGTAGATAAGTGCGTATCGTCCAATTTTGAGTCCTCAAGAATTTATTAGTGCAAAATTGACAGCCAAAGCAAACCGGCAGTTACAGGATCCCCTAGTCATAATGACGGGAAATTTGCCATTATGGCTATCCCAAATTACTCACGCTTGGTATGCCTTCTAACTAAAAAATGTTTTTTGTAGAACTAAATATATTAATATTATTTTAGCCCTTTTCTATTTCCATTTGAAACTCGGCAAATGTTATTTTATGCTACTTCATTTGATCGAGATCGGGCAATGCAGCGTCTACTAGATTTGGTGCCTGAACTTAGCAATACGGATAATAGTGAGCGAGTGACCCCGCGATTGGATCGAAAAAAGCGAATGGTATCTCGAGACGATCTTCTTAAACAGGCTGAAATTGTATTTCAAGATTTGGGGGGTTCAAGAGCTCTTCTAGAGATACAATATGAAAATGAAGTTTGTTAATAATATTATTAATGGTATAACAGAATTGGTGATAATAGTATTCACAAATTATCTAGGTTGGAAGCGGTTTAGGACCAACATTAGAATTCTATGCATTAGTTTCAAAAGAGCTCCAGCGTTCTGATCTCGAGATGTGGAGAGGCGAAGAAGTGAAAGCTCCTGGCAGTAAAGGTATTTCGAATCTTTAAAATGGTTATTATTTTAATATTTTATATAAAAACTTAAATTCTTTTTTTTTGCATTATAGGCAATGATGATGGAAAAGGAACTAGCTACGTTCACAGTACATGTGGTCTTTTTCCGTCTCCGATTGGTCGAAGTTGCAAAGCTGGTCATGTTAATAAAATCAAAAATAAATTCAAAATATTAGGAAAATTTATGGCAAAAGCTTTAATGGATTCCAGATTGGTTAGTGCATCATTTTAATTAAAGTTAAAGTTTGTGTTAATTTAAAACTCTATTTTTCAGCTTGATATTCCGCTTAGTACTGTTTTATACAAGTGGTTATTAGGTAGGGAATCTAGTTTTTCTTCGTCAGATTTAAAAGCGATAGATCCGAGAATGGCTGAAACGTATTATCAGTTAGAAGATGTTGCAAGGCGGAAACGATTCCTTGTTCAAGATAAGAGCATGGTATAAATCCAACACGATTTACCAAAAATATATTTGAAATAATTTATTGATATATTAATTCTACTTAGTCGCCTTCAAGTTTAAAATTAGCACTGGAAGGGATACAACTTGATGGATGCTCGATAGAAGATTTACAGTTAGATTTTACTCTTCCTGGTTTTCCTACTGTGGAGCTTTTGAAAGGTGGAAAAAACATGACAGTCACAATTCACAACTTGGAACTTTATCTTAAAGTTTGTAACTATTAAATTATTTTGGCGATAATTATTGTTAACCATTTCCTTGTTTGCAGTTGGTCTTGTACTGGTCATTAGTCGAAGGTGTGAGCCGACAGATGGATATTCTAAAAGAAGGTTTTGAATCGGTATTTTCATTATCCAATTTACAAATGTTTTATCCGGAGGAGGTGAGATAATTATTTTCTTTAACGTTACGATTTTTAACGTAAAATTACCTGAACGATTTTTTTAAAACTTAATTTCTTTTAGTTGGAATTGCTATTCTGTGGCAGTTGTTCGGAATCTTGGGACGTAAAAGTTTTAATGGAGTGTTGTCGACCGGACCACGGTTACACACACGACAGTAGGGTTATCAAATTGTTATTTGAAATTCTTAGTTCGTATAAGCCTGAAGAACAACGACAGTTTTTGCATTTCGTTACTGGATCTCCCAGGCTACCTGTTGGAGGTATACCGACGCTAAATGATAATACTCGTAGTTTAATTTCACCGATTTTAATTGTTCACGTTCTTGTTTTAATAGGATTTAAAAGCTTGAATCCTCCTCTAACTATTGTTCGAAAGACAATGGAACCTACCGCGAATCCCGATGACTTTCTACCATCTGTGATGACTTGTGTTAATTATTTGAAACTGCCAGAGTACACTTCCATCGATATTATGAGAGACAAGTTAAGAGTTGCGGCTCAAGAAGGACAACATTCTTTTCATTTATCTTAAGCTAAATTTTTTTTTTTAAAAAAAAGAAGAAAGGACATCTGTGCGTTGTATGTTTACGAAGTTTTTTAAAAAAAAAAAAAAAAAAATGAAAAGAAAAGAAAAATCAAGTTAATCTCGAGATTTGGATGATTAATCCTATCACTCAAGTTAGCGGATGCGAATATTTTTGTCGTTTTGTGTTTTGGCCAAGTTCGGTTTATCAGTGTATAATATTATGTTGATCTCTAGCTTTCTAGTTCAACTCTTTACATCGCTGCTTATTACTTTGACCAATTTATATATAAAAAAAAATACGTTATTTTTGTTTGAAATCGAAGTAAAATGAGTGAGTGTTTGATAAATAACAAAAATCGCTAAATTAAAAAAAAACTACTGATTTATGCGGTTACATAAACTCCCTTTTTCTATTGGAACCTCCGACTACTGCTCTAAAAACGCCAAATAACGCGGATTGTGCCAGAGACAGCGTAAACTCCATAATTAGTGAACTTGACATGTGTTCGTTGTATCATATTGAAGTGGAACGGTTTTGTATTTGACGCGTTAGTTGAAATGTGGAAGATTTTTTTTTTAAACAAGTGATGGATTGTAAAGTTATTGCAATTATTGGTCGTTGCATTTTAATTTCTACCGAGTGAAAACTTTCGCGTCTCGTTTGTTCAGCAAGAAGCTCTTACGACTCATTAAAGATAATGTGTTTTTTTTTTGTTGTGAAAAATACTAATGCCATCTTTAGAAGAATTATTATTTTTAAAGATTTTTTTATGAATTATCGCGAGATGATTGCTATTTTATTTGTTTGTTTCTCCATCACTTATTCGTTGATTTATTCTGAAAAAGTATATATTCTCGACTGTCGTCAGCAGTTGATTCCTTTTGGCAATACAGATTGAACGTCTTGTAAGAACTTGTTGAAATTATCATTTTACGTTATTAAATGAAAGTTTGTGCAACGACATTTTCGTTGACATTTTTCGCATAACGGTTAACACTACACACTTTTTAACTTACTGCAATTTTAAAATAATTGAATAAGTAATTATTTTATTATGAAAATGTTTTTTGAAATCCAAATTTACAACAATTTAATTGTATGCATAAAACTTGGTTATACAGGCGGCACAGCGTATTGTTTATTTTGAGTGCAAAGTAAAATGCCCTTAACAATAATTTGAAATCAGTTTGTCTGTGTATTTCCGTTTTAGAGTTACGTTTGTTTGTTGTTTTTTTTATTTTTTTATTTGTTACAATAATTTCTTCCGTCAAATCTTGAAAAGATCTGAAAATGTGGTTCTAGGATTATTGGGACGCACAGTACTGTACAAAATGCATCTGGCAGCACTGGTTGGAGCAGAACCCCGGATGTCTGGGCTACAGTGTCGGCGTCTACGTTATACGAACAGCTCTGGTTCTTAAAACAAACGATTTAAAAAGTTTTTCCCAACAAAAAGATCAAATTATAATAATAATTATAGGCGTACAATATTAACAAAATGGTAAATAAAAGTTCGCGAAAGTCGGGTAAAAGTGTTCGGGTTATAATAGACTTTAAATGTCAAAGTTTAATGAAAAATAATAAGCCTGTACAATTATTACTGGTATGTAGGCTCTACAGTTTAGGCTACAGAATGTTAAAATTATCAAATACTGTACAGTAAATTAATTTTGTTGGTGTATAATTATGAATCGTCGCTCAACATTATGTTCGAGACCGTAAAAGTCGTACGTGCATTGGCGCGGGCTTTGTGATTACAGTACTGTAACTACGATTTATCATCTCATCGCCAACCTCGATTCGATCTCTCTGCTATGGCTATGCCGTCTTCTCTTCTTCACATCTTCAATGGTAAGAATTTAAATTTTATTAATTTCATTGCACATAGCCTACAAATATAAAATTATTGAGCTTGGAAGTCTTTCCGCAGACGTTTAAATAGGGAGATTGGGTTTGTTCAGATAGTGTTCAAAGGTCATAATGTACGCACACCCACTGTCAGGCGGCGTTTATACTGTACTAGAAGCTGATCGGTGTCAAAAATGTGTAATCTTTCTTAAAAAAATTTCCTCCCTGGTTTATACTCTCAAAACTCAATCATCGATCCCCTTCGGACCACGACAAGCAATTACTGTATTTAAGGTGACCATCCGATCAGAATTCCGATCCGATTAAAAAAATTGGTTGTTGCTACAGTAGGCTATAAGAATTAAACCAAACTGACTCATCAAAAGATCGCATTTCTAATGCCGGTATGACAATTGCACAGATGAAAACTCTTACAATTTTATTAGGCGTGTAGGCCTACTAATTAGACGTAAACAACCGCATACAGTATTTACTACTGGTATTATTTTTATTATGGAAGTGGTTTTTTTTTAAATACTGCTATTCAAAAATTGACTTATAAAATGTTGTGATTCTATGGTAAATTTAGGGACAATATTATTTCTTATTTGAATTTTGAATTTATTCAATTTTTGCTGTCTCATTGGGACAGCATTTGAGATTTCTTATTTAAACTTTTTTCTAATATTATTGTAAGAACCTACGTAACGACTTACAAGTTTCTAATTTCGGGAAGTGATTCGTAGAAGAAGTGTGTTTAAAATAATTTATATACAAAATAACACTTTTAACTATCGGTATAAATTTATTTATTTATTTTTTTTTAAAAAAAAAAAAAACCACCTGGTAATAGGCGTAGATGTGAAAAAGCATAATATCTAATTATTTTCAAACAGCTACACTGTATACGCAGATGCCGAAATTGTGCGCCGACTGAATCAAGAAAAAATGGCTATAAACACAGGTGGAGAAGCCATTTGTCTTCATTATACAAATACTGTACTGTACTATACTTTGTTTGTTTATTATATGTTGAGGTATTTACGAAAACTTGAAAAAAAAAAAAAAAAAAAAAAATTTATTACAAGGTTTTTTAGCAGAAGTTTATGATTTATATTTTGTATGGGTGGCTTCTACGCTTCATTTCAACTCCGGTTATAGCTCGAAATGATGCGTGTTGCTAACGGCCAAACTATGACCATCGCTCTATTGAAGAAAAAAAAAATCAGCTTTTAGGAATCGAAAAACCTGTAATTTGCGTTTAAATAAATAGAAAAAAGGCGATCGCGATATAAATTATACATAAAAAATTGAGATTTTATTTATTAAAAAATGAAAAGAGTAATTCAAGAGCGGCGCTATTTACAAAGACGATAATAATAATTATTATAATGAATGAGCATGATGCTAATATAGCAAAATTATGCTTAAGGCGCAAAAAATAAATTTTTTGGACAAAGTAGCAAGAAATAACAAGGTCGAATTTTAACGCACTCGCGACAGATCAGGACGTAAGAAAAAAAAGACAATTGCCCCCGTAACCGTATCGTGATTGCGTCGGATGATTCCAGTGGTCCATTTATATTTACTGTATGCGATGAGATGCGATTGTATACAAGAGATCATAGCACTTGTAAGTCATCGCACGAAACCACTTTTCTGTTGATGAGGTTCAAAAAGTCTTTGAGAGCGCCCCAGGACTTAGCTCCTAAGGTCTTGGATCGTCTGTAACCCACGGCGGTTCCTTTCCGTTTCACGCTCCCTCGCTCCTTCTCTAAATCCGGAACCTCGGTGCGTAGCCTAATTTGAGCCAGCACGCCGTTAAATAACTCGCCCACGTTGTAATCGATCCAGTCCGAGGTCTCGATGAATTTACAACCGTTTGACACAGCCACACTTTTCCCTTCTGGAATCAACAAAAAAAAAAAATTAAACGTTTAAATGAGAGTATTTTTAGCACGGCGGCCATGAATTTGCAAAGAGGATTCAATTGGGAGGAAGAAAAAAAAAGTATGAAGAGTTAAGATATTTACTGCGACATTATAGAGCTCGTCTGTTAGTTAATAAATAAATAATTTCGAAGAATTATACGAAAGAACCTGGGGAAGAAAAAAAAATTGGCGATGATGAACATGCTTGTATTTCAAGTGCTTTAAAAGATTTTTTGCTGCGTTTTGGAAACGGAGGCCTAGAATTTATCCAAGGTTTTTATCAACGCTGCGGTAGTTTTTTTTTTTTTTTTTTTTTTTTTTTTTTTAAAGTAGTCTACTTGAAGACGTCATTGTCAAATTTATGAGCGATGCTTATATTCTAGTGGGTCAACATCTGCGAGTGAAAAGTTTAAAATTGTTTTTTTGAACTAGTTTTATAAATGTAGGTATCGGCGCTTTTTTACTTTTTACCTCTTTTTAAATTCTTAATTTAGATTTTTTGATCTCGTTCTTTTGCAATCGTTTTAATAGTGAACAGCTACCCGGTTTGAAGATGATGAAACAAAACAAAAATCATTTGGGTTGTGTTGGTTTTTGTATTTTGACTTCTTGTCATAAATATATTACTCAAGAGAATAAGCAAGCTTTGGATTTTATACTAAAAAATGTATCTTTTTTTTGTGTTTTGGATATTTTTTATTTTATTATTATTAACGTAGTTACTGGTATTTTTATTATTATTATTGGTTAGGCTAAATAGAAAACATTTAATGAATAATAGATTTCGCTTTTGGATCACCAGGCAGGCATTCTCAAACACCACAGACCTTAGTTTTGCGTCATCGTGTTTTTTGTTGTTTTTATAACTTTTATTAACATAAAACCTGTAGAAAACTGCTACCGGTACTGTATTTACGAGTACATGTCCTGTACTTTGTATTATTTCTCTTGACATCGCGTTCTTTTGGCAAAGCGAGGTATATAAAGTACTGTAGTATAAAGTTTTTGTATGTTATTTCGAATAGGCTTCAATTTACGGTATTGCATTTATAAATTATTACGGGTATAATTTTTTTTTTTTAGTTTAAATTTTAGTACGTTAGTTTAAATAAATTGTGCAACAATTAAGCACGGTCAAGAAGTCTCATTTGTCGACATTGGACAATTGGGTTTTGAAGTTGTGTCACTTTGTCATAAGGTATGTAAGGATCGTTTTTCTTACTTGTAATTTAATTGCTGGGTTCAGTAATTAGCAAAAGTCAAGGCAAAGACAAATATTCAAGGCAAATTGAAAAATCAGACGAAAAA
>JAQGAZ010000617.1:0-52148 GCA_034692225.1 Polydesmus complanatus
CATTTAAATTAATTCAAATTTTGGGATGAGTTTTTATAATCTATTTTATACATATTGTATATTTCAATTTATAATTATTTATTTTTTTTTCAGTTTTCTGCTTAAAAAACATGCATTGCCAATACTTTTTTTACCCACTGTATAGTAATAAGTTTAAAAATTATGAATTTTTATGTATCTAAAAGTTTTAAAAAATACGTTCATTTTAAAAATGTCCTTGGTAAAAAGTGGTTTACGGATCTTTTTGTTAAAAAAAAACCGAAAATTTATTTTGAGATTTTAATTAAAATAAAGCAAATGGAAATATAAAATGCTAATTTATAACTAATCTTTCATCTCCATCAATTAAATTGACTTCATAAAACCCCCGTCTAATATTTTTTAATCAGTCAATTAAGCGAATTTAAAAAAGCAACGATGCTTAAAAACGCCGACTATAAAAATCTGATAAAACTTTAAATCGGCGTTTTGTCGTCGGCCATTTGAATACGACAAATCATTCTTTTCTCCACCCCTCTACCTTCTATTATTAATCAAGGCTGATCTTTATTAAAATTATAAAAGTAATTTGTATCCGAGCAATGTTGCTCAGCGTTCGGTATGCAAAGCAGCCAATTATCTTAGTTATTTATCAATTTTTTCAACATCGCAGTTGGTTTTTTTTTATTATTGTTATTAGCAATATGAAAACCGTCTCGAGATTGGTTAAGAAAACGATCCAAGGTTAAATCGATAATTTGTATAAGATAATCTCGGATGATATGAAGTGGCTAACTAAATTAGCTATTCTGACAATTAATGTCGGTAGCCACACAATACTTAACAAATCATAGCTAACAAAAAAAAAAATAAGTCAAAGGGCAAACCCAAACTTGTCAAAATAATTTAATAAATAAAAAAAAGAAATGAGAAAAATCCTTCGCAATCAATAAAAACCAACTCTGAGAAACAACGGCGAGAAAAGGTATTAAAATTCACAGGGGTGCTATTAGTATGACAACATATTGGATCGCCCTTGCGTGTCACGTGAAAACAAAGCGCGAGCAAAAATTTCGTAAAACTATTTCTATTTTTGTCATTTAAATTCTCAAAATTATTGTCAGCCAAAAAGACTTTTTAGTAATAATAAGCATAATAAAAACCTTTTAATACGACAGAAAAAAAGCTTTTTTTTCTCCCTACGAGGTCAGTGTCACACTGACCACATTTCCAACAGACAACTCCTTTACATTTACGTTAAACGTGTAATATACTTGTACTAAAAAAAAATTATTATATAAAAAAACGACTAAATAATGCCCACATTTTTTAGCGAATATTACTCTTTTGTACTAGACATTCAAAAATATCCGTCGTTCATTTAAATAATTCGAGTATTATAATTCCTAAAGCGTCGAAACGCTTATTCTTACAAGTTAAAACATTCTTTATAAAAGAAACTTCCTTTTTTTTTTTTTTTTCACTATTTTTAATCCTCGAATTAAGTAATAGTTATCGCATTCGTACAAAAAAAAAAGGTCAGAAAAACCTTACAAATAGCAATTATCTTGTAAAATTGTAAAAAATTATCATTAGTTAACTGATTTTTCAATTATTTCCTAATCTGACCGGTAGTTAAAACCCGGCTTTTTTTTTTTGATGCCGAGTCCTTCTAGCCGTTGAGAAGGTGGGGTAGGAGCGCCGGCGTAATATTTTAATATGGAACGAGTGATTCAAAAGTTGATTTCCTTGATCTACTTCCGCTTTTACATCTATTCGACATGTGTTATTAGACATTGAAAACTAAAATTTCCCTCCTCTTACTCCCCTTAAAACGATTGAACGCCATGCAAGAATGCATTACAAACTAAAATAACTAGATGTAAATGACGTCATTTACCGCCATTTTTATGGTTTAAAACTTTTGTTCGGCTTTCTTATTCGTTGAAAACTCCACCTACGCGTTAAGAGTATTTCAAATCAGAACACGAACAATACAAATTCGAATGCTACTACTCAATTAATACCTTGTATTTTTAAAGAAAAGGGCGTCTAAAGTTTGTTTAAGCACGCATGACCATAGACATACAGTATCTCAAGTCTTCGCACGACCTCGATTACAAACAACAACAATTTTGCATTCGTATTTCCACACCCCGCCCCGGGTTTGCAAGGGTTTCAAACGGGGATAGCCAGAGGTAGGCAACGAATAGGCGATTTCCAAAAAAAATGAATTTTTTTAAATTAAAATTTAAAAAAAAAAAAATGCGTGTATTTTAAATTTTCCACATATTTTAAGACCTAGTCATTTGGTAAGAGATTATTAGATAGCTTATAATTTCGCAGTCATGTAAATAGGCCAATTACGATGATTTTCAATGGATATTTTTTTAACCAATGTAGTGGTATAATTATGAATTAAAAAAACCTAATTTCAAGCGCATCATCTTAGCTTAATAAAAAATTGCGTGGAAATAAATTATTATAATAATAATGGAGCCTACCTGAACATCGAGTCTGTAATCAACCTGCAAAAGAAAACAAAAATTATTTTATTTGTGAATTATAAAAACATTAACACAAAATTCTAATTAAATAATTAACGATGAACGTCCTAAAACAAAATAATTGGTGTAAAAATTGTCAAATACGTGTGAAAATATAAGCGGTTATAATTACCACTTTCACTAAAATCAAATACAAAAATTTAATTAATAAAACATAGAAAATTTTCAATTCTCGAATTTTACAAGTTTTGTTTAAACTTATATCAAATTTTCATAAAAATAACATTAACTTATTAAAAGATTAAGATTTATTTTCTCAAAATATAAAAACATTCCTCCTCCTACATTTAAAATGAAATAAATAAAAATAATAATAATAAATTTTCTTAATAAAGCCAATTTTATTACGTTTTAAAGTGTAAGTAATTTTTAATTAAAAAAAAAAGAAGATTTAGGTTGTACCAAAAAAAAAAAAATCGAGCAAACAATGCTCTTATTCAAATTTTTATGCAGTGTGATACCTAGCATTACCTAAAAATTTTGCATAAACTCAATTAATTGCCGCCATCCGTCAATTATCTAGGCGAAACAGTGTCTCACAACCACATTATTAACTTTGCAAAGCGATAACATTTAGCGACGCCTAAAAGTGTCCGAAATATTTGTCCCGTGATTCCACGTAGCCACCGCGTGTTGTAATACAAAATAGCGTGAGTGGGGTGTGTTTGAAAAAAGGTGGCTAATAGTAGAAACCGGCAATCGTTCAAGGTGGAGTGGACACGTGGCGGCGGCGGCGACACCGCTAAAACTCTCCCCAATGCATACTAATCAAACGTAAAAAAAAAAAAACCAAAAAGACATTTATTTCATCATTGGAAATGAAATCATCAAATATGAATTTCTCAAGTGGTCTAAATAAGTTGTTTTTAAACAATACGGTTACTAACGGTAGCAAAGCTGTACTCCGTAATTAAAATCTAGGTCAGGTTGTGCTACATTTACTCATCCCTGTTCGCATGGTTCGCACGACCCTAAAAACCGAATTTCAAGTTAAGGCGACTTACACGCAGCTCTTAATTATTAGGTGCGAGAATGGCACCGGAAAACACACGCGGATCGATCATCTTCATCGAATTCAAATTTATCCGATCCATCATTTCTGTCACCCTTTCATTTCTCTAAGCGATTCACCTATTTACAGCGTCCCACTTCAACTCGCTCGCTTTATTATGTCAATTTCTTAATTAAACGACCGAGTTGAGTTGACGCTTTCGTATCGCATCTAAGCAATCGACCACGAAGCGTTCGGCTCGAAACACTTCTACGAATGAGAACAGGAGCGAAATTGGTGCACGGTTCGGTGCGAAAGAAAACGGGAACCTCACCACTAATAAAACTCCCGTTTGCAAAAAGATTCCACATATTTTACGCGTGCTTGTAATTATTTATGATATGGACAGAAAGTAGACCGCAAATTAATTTTAATACATATTATGAAAAGCAAAAGAGCATCTTTCTCGCTTCAACGCATCGGAACAGACCAACAATTCCATCTGAACTTCACTCGTCTTTACAGCGGTATAAAAAAATGTTACCCAAAAAATTACATCTTTCATATTTTCCTATTAAGAAAAATCACTGAACCTTATTAAAACAGTGCAACTTAATTAGGTGAAATGTATAGACGCAATTTAATTATTCCCCCAAAAAAATTAACAGTTATTGAGTATTGTTAAGTACCGATAGAGAATAAATTTCATTAATTAATAAAATGTCAACAGCAGTTATCTCTAAGAAAAAAAATTTTAAATGTAAACACTTTGTGCGATTAAAGTGTATACATATTTTTTTTTAAAAAAAAATTTAACGAAATTTTTTAAAGATATTTCATCACCAACCTAAAACAAATATCTATGACGTTCACACGATTAACATTTTACTTTTTCTTACAAAAAAAAGCAAAAAAAATAAAAACTTTTATTAACTTAGCAGACAATGGTTGATTTTTTTATTTTTTATTTTGGCTTATAAACAACCTTGAACAAACCCTGTCCGGTTCAGAATGTCAACTTTTTCCCGCTAGTTTCTTACCTACCGTAATAAAACGAATTAGCATTATAAGTTTAAGTTGGTCATGAATGGGTGATTAACTTATTCTTATAATTTCTAGATGTGCGAATGCAAACACGAGATTCGAATAGTCAAGATGGGACAAGCAAAATTCAAAATCAATAAAATTCTAATGAAACATTGAAATAGTTGCGCCATGTTCTGAATCAAGGCTTCACAATAAAAAAAAAAATTAAATAAACATCAACAATTAAAAACAGAAATGTATTTCATGTGTTTGCTCAATGAAATAGTGCCAACGTAATAAGCACGGGTGTAATTGAGTGTTCCAATACATATCAATGGAACCAGCTAACACCTGACTGCCATTATTACACCTTAGTTGTAAATAGAAGCAGGTGTCGATAATCACTTCACCTGACTTTTGTTTTCTCAATTACTGAAACAATCGCAAGGGTATTAAGAAGCCAAGTCCAACCGAGCGATATGACTCGTGTTGCCGGTCATTATCACCACCTGGCACCCTCCCTTCTTCTCGCGGGGGGTAAGAGCGAAAGCAATAATTCCAACAACAACAACGGTCATGGTGCTCAATGATTATATAACAAATTGCTCCAATTGATCATTTTTTTATTCAAGCATAAAATTTATTTGATTGCAAGAGCGAGCACGTGCAAATAGTGGTATAACCGAGTCTCTATAATCCGATATTAAAAAAAATAAATGTAGTTTACAATAGGAAAATCCAATAGGAAAAACTCGGTTATCCGAGTTAATACCCGGATAACAAAAAACTCAAAATACCGGTAATATGGTATAATTTATGAACTGAAATACTTCATAAAACATTATTAGTCTTCATTTACATTAATACAAATTAATTTAAAAAAATTCAAAAATTATTATGGCTCCGATTATACGGACACTCGTATAATCGAGATTATGCAGTTTGGCATTACTGTATATCGATCGCCGAGGTGTGAACGCCGGTGCATAAAGAATTGTGCATAGTATTAGAGGGCGCTGATCCAAGGGCTGACAATATTCTATTTGCTCTGTTTCGAAATTAACTAAGCGAAGAGTGGTGTAATCGAGTAAAACAATAATGTTCATCCAAATAATAATAATAAAACCAACAACAACATCGCCACTGCAATAAATAAACGCTAAAATCAAATTCAATAGCCTGTTATTAACATCGTGCACTCAAGTGCATTGCATGTTTTTATTGTGGCGTAAAATTGTTTCGAAAATATATTTACACTTACAACAGATTTCGCTTATAAAATCTAAAAAAAAAACCAGTCTTAAGTTATTGTATTTAAATATACCGGTAGCATTGAATTTCAATTTGAAAATCTTACGTAAAAAATAATCAGGTACTGTATTATATGATAAATAAGTGATAAACGTTGATATTCGTTCGTTGGAACTTTGTTATAGCTATTTTGAAGAGTGGGATGTAAATAATTACTTTATAAACAAAAGCTGGTCATGTTGGTGTAAAATTAAATAACCCTGTAATATTTTTAAAAAAATTGGCAAGTTATCTAATGGCTAGTTGCTATTAAAACGGTAAAAAAAATTAATTTGTGCTTTTAACTAGTCTTATACTAGACTAAATTTTAAAGAGAAAAACCAAAATCATTTTAAAGAGTTTTGAAGAAAAATTTCGATAATTCCAAGGGTAAAAAAAAAATGGATGAAAACCATATATAAACATACGGTATTACTTCATTGTTAAAAAAATAGAAAAGTTTAAACTACAACGTTAAGTATTTCTACATTTGCTACAAAATAAATTTAAAAAAAATAGTGTCAAGTATAAGAATATAAATTAATTGTGTTGACTAAGCTAATAAATAACTCATTTCAAAAATCCGGTAAAATAATTATATTTAAAATGATATTTTAGCCGTACGCTGTGTCATAGTTTCTTATTTTCATATCAATTATTATCTACTTCTTATTGTCTAATTCCCAGACAAAAAAACCTTGAAAAGTTAAGAAACATCTAGATCTATTTCGATTTGTATCTTGAAATACTTTCCATTGGGAAACAAAAAAAAATATATATTCTTTCAAAAACCTTCAATAAAAAAAATCACTCTAAAATTTCATATCATTTTATTTCAATCTACAGTGTGCCATCTTTAAAACAATAAAGCTAATATAAAAAAATAATAATAATAAAATAAAAAAAAACAACCTGAAAAAGATATGTGGCGTAAATGGCGCGTGTAATTGTGCTGGTGAAGGAAAAAGCGTTCCACCTAAAGGTAATAGTGACGTCACGAGCTGATCTCGCCCAATCTAGGAGGATTGACTAGTGTGATACTCGAAAAGGCTTGGTTCACACCGTACTTCCTTTTAAAAAGGCTGAAGTTGGTCCACCTGGCTTACTTGTTAAAGTGCGTGTGTCTAAGGAGAGTGCCTCCCTCCTCATTTTTCCCCATCAAGTAAACCAACCGACCGACCGACCGGTAGGTGCGCAAACAGGTGATAGACATCGACCCTTGCTTTTCAACACGTCAGTTGACTGCACACAGCTTAAGGAGGCAATTGTCATACTCCGATTCGAACGATACACATCAGTTCTCTCTCGAGCACCGAGTGATACACAACTTTTTTTTTTCTTTGGACAATCAAATTCTCAATTGTGATTCTTAACTTTAAATAACTGTAACAATGCAGACAAGATTTGTAATATTATTGGGCATCGTCCTAACAACCTGGTCAGTAGGTAAGTGCATCTTCCAGTATTATTATTCGAAAATTATTATTTAAAAAAAAAATAAAATTATATTCTTGGATAAATTATTTGAAAATTTCTTTTTTTAATTTAAAATTGATTTTAAAATAGTTCTATAAGATCAGAAATTATTTTATAAGCAAAATAACCCATATTTATTTGAGCAATTACGACTATAGCAATTTAATTTAAACATTATTAATTTTGTAATAACCATTTTATTTTAAATAATAATATAACAATAGCTAAAAGCAGAATTGAAATAAACTATACTTTGTTTTCGTAATATTTTTATAAAAAAAATTAACCGTACTTTTTGTAAACTTTCCATTTGCACGAAATTTATAAACGCGAAACGGTTTTACATTTATAAATCCATATTCTTCAACCAACGCGAATTTTACCACCACATTTTTAGCAAAATAATATTATGTTATGAAAGATTAAATTACGCGAATTTTGAAAATTACGATAATATTTGCGTAATGAAATTTTAAAGAGTGCATTTTTAATAATGGTTTTTTTTTTTAAATAAATAAAAAAAAAAAAAAATTGGCCAGTTATTAACTTTATTAAAAAATTTTATCCATTTGAAACAACTCCTTAAAAGCCATTGTTTTATTGAAAATTACAATAAAATTTTAATATTACAAAATTATAATATTTGCCACTTTCCCGCCCTTTTTTTCCGACTCCTACCCACATATTAAAAAAATGCGCGGCTCACTAAATGAGGCCAATTCCAAACAAACAATTAAATCGGTTTCCGCTCCTTCCTTTCATTTTAATATTATGTTTCGTATCGAATCGCAAACCCTTTAAATATTTACTACTAGACTAAATCAAACATAATACGGTATAATAAAAATAATAAATAAACTATAGCCTACTCTTGAAAAAAAAAAAAACAATAAATGCGAGCCCGTGAAAATTGTTTAAAAAAAAATATAAAGCATAAATATTGGCGACAAATAGTGAAATATGTTGGTCTATCGCGCACGCGGATGTTGCACCTGACCGATATACGGCGCGCCAATCTAACCTTACAAAACAGCTATAAAAAAAACAAGTCTAAAATACTGTACACTGTACTTGTAAAAAAATATATATTATACCGTATTATCTCACTCTTTTTCAGTCAACAGCGCAACCTTCTGCAACTTACAATGAAAAAAATAAAGAAAAAAAAATTGCTGAATCAAACGTTCAATCTTTAAAAAAAAAATCCTTTTCGGATCATCAGTAAAGCTAAAGGCGTGTTTCGCTTACATGTTATTTCATTATGACCGACAAAAAACCATAAAAAAACTCCACATTTTATTACTCCAACAAAACGTTTAGATCATAATATTATATCGAACTTCGATTAATTTACAATATTATTAATTTCTTTTTTTAAAAAAAAAAAAAAAAAAAAACTTTAAATCAAATTCGCAATTTTCGCAAAGGAAAAAGTTGATACAACCAAATTGAAGCTATGAAACTGACAGTTTGAGTAGTTCTATTTAAAAAATATCAAAAAAATTAATAGAAAATTTTAATTAAACCCGGTTATAATGCGATTCAAGAACCTGAATAAAATTCGCACTATATCCGGAATTATTATGCAGACTTTTAATCTCTGGGAACCAAAATATGATCGCACTATAAGCGGCTTCTTTTAACCCATGTTCCAAAGGTGTTGTTCAAAAGACCTAGCAAAAATCGCACTATAAGCGGGCGCATTATAAACGGTTTATACTGTATTAATACAACTTTCAATGATTTTTCAGTACATGTATTTAATTATCCGCGCAACATAATTTTGCATTAATTTTTTAATTAAGTTTTTTCATAGCGTCACAAAATTTAAATAGCACTGTAATTATTATTGCCAAACTTTCGTTATATCAATCGCGTTTTTCTTAAACCTACATTAAATTTCGTTGTATTGGAAACTAGCTTCTTTAAATCAAAAATTTTGTTCTATCAACATTTCTAAACTGTCAAGCTGTTCTTCCAATCGTGCAATAACTCTATTTAAAATTCAAATTTAACTAAAACTAGTCGATAATAATAATAATGACTACATACGACGTTAAGCATTTAAAAAAAAAAAATTGGTTTGATTTGACCTACTTAAGTTACGTAACGTAGCGAAAAAATGTACCGTAGTAGACGAGGTGAGTAACAAAAAACAAAAAAAAGTGGAGTGGAGAGAAAGATGAGCGGGAGAAAAAAAAGTCATTGATTGATCTATAAATGCTTTCCAACCCACAAAAAAAACAAAACTTCAGAATCCGGTTTTATACGATTTCTTTTTAAGTGCGCGAATATAAAAATGATTCCTGAATCTACGCGCTTCCAGTTTCCAACACCCCAAAATCACTTAAATTTTAACAATTTCAACTTGTTGCCAATTTCGAAAAATTTTTTTGTACGACGGAGCAAGCGCAATGAGGAAAAGAATTCCGAGCACGTACAAATTTCTCAGAGAAAAAAAAAAGTATACACAGTAAAAGCGTTGTTTATTTCCTATTTCTACTCAACTCATAAATATGGAAATAAAATACGTCGTGTTATTATAATATTTCGGGTAAAAGTAGATCAAAAATTCCCTTTCACAAAAATGTTCTTCCATAAATTTTATATAGATCGCTACTCCAGATAATCTAGATTTTTAAACGAGGAAAGAAATGTTTTTGTTTACCAACCAGTAAAAACCAACATCGAAATTATACTCGTACTTCATTTCGTACTGTAAAGCTATAAAAATTAAGCATTAAGCAGATGTAAATCTTTATTTATGTTTATGACGCGCGCATATTTTTGATAATTTTCTACGTTTATAAATCAAAATTTATGATTTTTAGGGAAAAAAATATTAAAAACAGAAATTTGGTAATTCTATCATAAAAATTTTATAGGCACCAAAAATCTTGATCTATTCTCATTTTCTTTTCAAATTCTAAGAACACGGGCTTTACATTTTTAAAAATATTTACCGGTATCTTAAATAAAAAAAATTACATTAGCGCAAGTGCTGGTATTCAAGGCTAAGTGAGACGGATATTTTTATTATAAAAAAATTAATTACACCTAAATAGGTTTGTAAAAACCCCAGACAATAAGTTATAAAATGCAATAACGGGTTGTTAATTAATTGTCCTCTAATTTTCAATTATAATTCTTTTGTAATCTTTGACATCAATAGTAATAATAGTGCGGCAAATTAATACATATTCCTAGAAATCTAGTTTTTATTTAAATCTCTTTTAGCATTGATTTCAATTCGTTGCAATAAAAAGCAAGAGAGTTTTAGACCTCTTTTTTTTTATTTCCAACCAAACGATTTTAATCTTAATTCCTTTTCTCATTTGTTTCAATTTCAAGGTTTTGCTCAACAAAATCAAGCTCAGCCTCAAGGCGGTCAACAGCCACCGATTCCCGAAGAAGAATATTATGACGAAGAGCCTCTATTAGAAGAGCAGCCCGGTTTGGTTGATAGACAACCATCTCAACAACCCCAAGCCCCTCAACCTCAAGCACCCCCACCACCCCCGCCAGTGGCTCGACCCGTCTCCACCTTATTCAACCGCCCATCCCCAGCCGGTGGCAGCCGTCATCAATCCAGCCAACGACAAAGTCAACCAAGTACTCAAGCCCCGGCTCCTCCCCCGCCTCCACCCGCTGAGGAAGTCGACGCCCCAGCCCCGGCACCCACTCGATCCAGCAGTAGCCGAGACCGACACGCCTCGCAACACGCTCCCGGTGAAACATTCTCCACCGCCACCAATCAAAACGAGAACTTCGAATGCCCAGAAAAGTTTGGATTCTTCCCACATCACAGAAGTTGCGACAAATACTGGAAATGCGAGGAAGCTCAAGCCACCCTCAAGTTGTGCGGAAACGGTTTGGTCTTCGATGCCACCGACTTGAAACGAGAAAGCTGCAACTATCCCTTCGCCGCCGATTGTGGAGACCGAACCGAACTTGGTAACAAAATGCATTAAAAAAAAAAACGTTTGGACAATTTAAATAGAAAAAACGTTCAGTTGTTCTTTATTATAATTTTTTTTAAAAAAAAATATGAACTTTTCTCAGAAAAAACATCGGTTTGCCTATTGAATTTGCCCAACCATTTAATAAAAACCATCATACTTTTTATAGTAAGATTTCAAAAGATTCAAAGCTAAACTTTTAAAATTTTCAGAACCACCACAAGGAACCGAATCTTGCCCGAGATTGTACGGTATTTTCGCCGACGAGACAGATTGCCGAGTCTTTTGGTCTTGTTGGGGCGGTGAAGCCAAGCGATACGAATGCGCTCCAGGTTTAGCCTTCGACGAGAGCAACCGAGTGTGCACGTGGGCAGACAAAGTCAGCAGATGCCAAAAGAAAGGTGAAAACATTATTTTATTAAATATTGCTTAAACCCAAATTTCTCGCAATGTTTTTATTTTTATTAATTGACTAATTTTAATGTTGCAGAAGTTGCCGAAGGATTCTCTTGCCCCGAGGGTGTTGCCGCTGACGCCGCCGGTACATACACGCGTCACGGACACGCCGAAGACTGCAGGAAGTTCTTCGTTTGTATCGAAAACACACCCAGAATGTACGGTTGTGAATTAGGAACCGTTTTCAATTTGGAAACATTACAGTGTGACGACCCCGCCAATGTAGTTGGATGGTAAGTTCACACCTTTATTTATTTATTTATTACTTTCACAGTAAATATTTTAAATATTATTCAACCAAGGCGGTTATTTTTTTTACTCTTACTAATTATCCCGCACCTCAAAATTCAAACATCTTCAACCTTCTCATTAGAATTTGAAACATTAAAAGGGCGTTTTTCGCTTAACTTACATAATAATTATCATTAAAATAAATTCCTAACCCAAAAAAAAAATTGTATTAGTATAAATAAAATGCAGCTCCCGTTAACCACATACCCAGTTTAACGTCTCCTAATAACACTTAACATCTTACCCTACATTTTTTTAAATCAAGAAAAAAAAAATAAAAGTTATGGTCATTAAAATCAGGAAACTACATTTTAATGACCCGATAAGCAATCCGTGTTCGTTTTCTTTTCCCAGATCGATTCTAACGATCAAAGTAAATACAGTAATAAATAGAACTTAGGCGATAAAAAAAATAAGACAAACAACTTTAAAATATTTGCCACACCTTGACAAAAGCGTGCTCGGCATAATAATTAATATGACTTTCACGCGACAAATCTTTAAATAAACAAATACAGATAAAATTGAAAACGCTTTTCTATTTTTATTTTATTCTAAACATCTAAAGATTTTCTAAACTCACAAATAGTTTCTTGCCCTACACTGCATTTACTTTATTATGTTTTCTTTCGATAATTATGATAACGTGTATTTAATAATAAATTAAAATATTTCAGTGAGGATTATTACGGAGAATTGGATTTGAAGACCTTAAAGAAAGCACAACAAGCCGGTCTTCAAGTTGCCGAAAAGAAGCCCCGTTCACGAACGACCCCTACCGAAGCTCCAGTGGAAGAAGCAGTTTAAAAACCATCAGCAGCTATTTATTTTTTGTTTCCCTCCTCCCAAAAAGAAATGTTGTTTTCATCGGGCCATATATTAAAAAAAAATTTTTTTTCCTATTTAAAGTTGGGCGACACACGCGTGCGAACAAAAAAAAAATAGATGTATGTATATCCCTAATCGACTTTTTTTTTATTAAAAAAAATAAATTTAAGGAAACGAAAAAAAAAAACTGTATAAAAATTTTAAACCAATAACAAAGTCAAAAATGATGTGCATAACCTAAATTTCTTTGTTTTTTTAAAAAAATAAATATAACAAAAAAAAAAAAAAAATCCTGACCTAAATTTTGTACTACTGTATCTACACTACTTAAGTTACATTTCCTCGCTACCGGTACTTCTTTTTCCCAAATAAAATCTAAAAAAAAAAAAAAGATTTTCTTGATCGGGATGTTCGATGATGGAGGATGTCAGATCTAGTAATCATCCGCAGGTGCTCCCTCCCTACTTATCTCCTTCCTCAGCCGCCCTTCAATGCTTTTTCGTTGCTTTTTTCTTCCAAGTTTTTCATTTCCCCCCCCCCCCCCGCACCTTGTTAAACCATGCAACTAATCTTGTTGTTGCTATCAAAACAAAACTAAAAATAAAAGCTAAACTGAAAACGCAGATAAATAGATAGCGAATTTATGGACCTACAGTTCTAATCTTTTTTCAGAAAAATTTTCTTGAAAAAATTTATTCTCATTTAAAAAAACATTTTTTTTAAGCAGCCAAAACATTAAATAAAGACTAAGTCGCTAAATCTCGATTATGAAATTTGGTGGCAAGAAAAATACATTACGATGCAGGAGTAAGAAAATAAGCTTAGGTCGATTTTCCCAAAATTTAAATAGCGGTACTATGACAGTTTTCAGCAAATTACTGTATAGGGAAAATATAAAGAAAGTAAGTTCTTGTAATAAAAAAAAAATATTTCAAAAAACTTTTTTTTTAAACCAATTTCTATTCATTCGTGAATAGAAAATGAAAATCTTAACACACTCCGCTTTGATCTAGACCGTGAAAATCAATATCCAGGACGCTTCGTCGATAAGAAACCTATGCTAGCTATTTATTAGCCATATATTATTTCGTTGTCACCCGATTTCTAAATTTAACTTTAGCGATTTAATCTTGATTTAAAAGTTTTAGTGAGAACTAATGAAAAATTCCAAAAAAAAAATATAAAAAAAAATTATCAAGTACAAGTGTCATCAACGAAAAGAAAGTTAACGGTAATTTAGTAACGATTTCCCAAAGAACAAAATAATATAAATCATTGTATCATTATTACTAATACAGCAGTAAAATTTTCTGTACCCTCGTGCAACTTCCGTGGCTTTCATTTATGTGTACATTTCATCAGCATTTAAAATTATCTAAATGTATTATCAGCTGTTCTTGAAGATAAAATTTTTAACTAAAATGAATATAATTTTATATAGGCTAATTCAAAACTGATTTTTAATATTTCAGAACACCAAACTTCCTTATTCGAATTGCCAAGTAAAAGCTAAGTCTACAAACTGTTTTTGTCTAATCAGGTAATTTGATCTTAATATTTGCACCACCGGTAATTTCTTAATAAATTACAAGAACCTCTTTGCTACTACAGTACTGTATTTTAATTATTAAAACAACTTAATTCAGCATATTTTGCTAGATTATAAACTATAATAATATTGCAAAGAAGTTTTTGGAATAAAAAATAATTTCCATAAAACATTCTCCTTTTTGAAATTCAAGTAATCAAAATAGCTGCGAAAATAATCGAATTAAATAATAATAATGTGCAAGACCTCAGGTTATTCCAGTGTGATGATTTTATTCAAACCTATCCTCATTGGAGTTAAGATTATTCTAGCTAGAAATTCAATGAGAAATTTCCAGATGGCGTAACATCATTGGCTCGAAATAATATAATATGGAGAAATACCATATTGCGCTATGCTTTGCTTTTTCCGTTAGTTTAGCTCTATTGTCGTTAGGATAAAAAAAAAGTTTTTCCATAAAGCCGCTCTACAATGAACCAACCTAATCTGCATTTTCGTTTTTTTTTTTTCGGAAAACAAAATACGATTATTAATAGTACTCTTGATAGATTTTGTTTCATTATAGTCTTTATGCTTCAGATGGTATAAATTTAATAAAAACTCGAGCAGAACAAGTACATTCACAATCGAAGGCTATAGACATTGGAGTAATGAGAAATGGCTTTCCGGAAAAATCATTGGAGTCTAAAGCGATGATATACGATACGAGTGATAATACTGTGTTGTGATTAAATTTCCAATGAAATCTTACTACATGTAACGCTTTTATATAGATTTTCAATACGATTTATTAAGATAAGTTTAAATTAGCCCAAACAAGCTCCAAATGTTGGCTTTGCAAATGAAACTCTTAGAGCAGTGTAGTAATAAATTTTGACGTTTGAATAAAATTATAAAAAATTAAAAAAGCAAAATTATTAAGTTTAAAATTTTTTAAAATGTAATTGTATTAGGTACTGGACATCTCCATTCATTGTCACGAGATTCTAGACCTAAGAAAGTTCAGTCAAACAAACCAAACGATGTTGACTGCTATAATTATGTAAGATACACAAATTCATTCTCTATAGGGGTGTTCCATAAGAAATAGTAAATCCCGTACTGAAAAAGTGCCTTCAATAAAAATACTCGCAGCAAAACATAACGAATTTAATTTTAAAAATGCAAACACTGTTCTAAATTTTTTTGAATTAATGTGCCATTATCATGCCACTTGACAAATTGCGATCAGCATCTTTTACGAATGAAAGACATTAATTAGAAAAATAATACAAAAGAAACGGTAATTGAAAGATGACTAGTCAAATAGCAACAAATAACAATGGCCGCTAGTAATGTACAACACAAAAAAGTTACATTTAAACTTCCTCGAACATCAATTGTACCTCCTGTTATTTCATTAGCCCTACCATAACAATCGCAATTGTCTACAAATGAGTCGATTCAAAATATACCAATAAAAGACCAGTTGTGTTAGAAGCACATTCCTTTTTTTTCTTTTTCAATAAGTCTGCACATCCAGTTTCGTATCGAGCGGTTTTTGAAACTTTCATTTTCTCGAAAAACTCAAATCGCTCTATAATTTCAGTTTTGAGACTCTCTCACCTACGAGTATTACTATAAATTTATATAGTTTAATTACCATAAAGATAATTAAAAATCATTTTTAAAGCTATTTTTACTCTTATTGGCACTATTTGTTTTGGTTTATTTATTTTTAAAAAAATTGTTTTATTTTTTATTAATTACTAGAATGCAATAATATTTATTCAGACAAGTTGAATATCATACGTTTATAATATTTAAGCGTATTTCATTAATTTTGATTAAGTTTCTACTGGGATATGTACAGAATTTGGAAATTAAGAATTCACATAAACTTAATTCGGCTATAATAGCAAACGCAACTGAAACCCAAAAAAAAGTTCAATTGCAAATACAAACTTATAGCGCTACCTATTGCCATCCAAGTATCTAGTAGCGGCGGCCAAGAGTTCTAAAAAGTCAGAATGCCGCCAAAATTAATACAAATTTTGTTTCTCCCAAATTTTGCAGCTTTTAGAAAAAATAAATATTTAAAGGCAAGAACCTCAAAAATAAACAGTAATTATTAACTATTTTATTACTATATTTATGAAGTTTAATATTTTTTGCACAAATTCCATTTTCTGGCTTTGCAGATATCAATTAAAGAGAAAATGAACCACTTGATAGAACTTCCGATGTTGTTACAGCGAAAATTATTGTATTCGAACGTTCAATTACCGCACTAAATAAATTTTAATTTTATGTTACCTTATTTATTTCTCATAAAATACCTTTTTATTAAGAGCCAAAAGTTCCCGCTTATAAAGCACTAAGCGTAGGCTTCATTAAAAATTTCGACAACAACACAGTATTAACCTTCATTTCAATTACCTATAAAACATATTTTGATCGTTCAATTACTCACCAACAATTTTTTAAAATTTTTCTTTAAAAAAATTTATTCTAAATGTGTAGGCCTAACATAAAAAGCTAATATATCAATCTTTTAAATTAATGCTACATAAGTGCTTTTTTTTTTCTTCAGGTAGCCTTGGGTCAGCTGCTACCGCATCAAAAACATCAAATCTCAATATAATCACGAATTCAACTAATTAATTGAACAGAATTTAAAACCAACCGAAGCAAAAACTTTTTTTAAAAAAAAACTTTTATGGAGACCTAGATCGAAAAACGAAAGGAACGAGAACAAGCGAAAACAATGGAGATTCCCAGGCCAATTAAAACCAGTGGTCATCCCTCAACAAAAAAAAAATGGAAAAGTTTGAAGAAGAAAAAAAAAATGAAAAACAAATAGATCTGATTGGAAGAAGCTTTTTCAAAGATAGTGAAATCTGCACACTCGAATATAAAATGAGTCAAGGAAGCCATAAATACAACCACCCACCCCCTTAACTACCTTCTCAATTCTACAATCGTGTTTCAAATTTAGGTTACTTCATCCCCCAAAGGCTAGTAACTTTTTTTTTTAAATAGAAATATAAAAAAAAAAAAACTCAACTAATGTTTCCAGGTAAACGTCTTTCTCGTTCATCAAAAATGCCCAATATAAACACAGTTTTACCGCAGTCGTCGTCTCATTCGCTTTCAGCCTCATTTTAAACCACCAAAAAAAAAAATAATAACATTTCTACTAAACACCTTCTATTTTACGATACGTATAATTTCTCAAATAAGTTGAGAGTTGCATTTTATCTTATATAATCCCGATTTAATATATAATCCGGTTATTCCTCCCACTTGCGCATTCTCTTCGACCACCGCATTATCGTTTGCGGCCAATTTTCCCATTTTGGGTAAGCCAACAACGTGTGATGTTTAATCTGCGTACGCATTCTTCATCAGTCATCAAACAGCCGCGCTGACGTCACTATTATCAAACTATCGACACAATATTGAACAAAATTTCCGGTTTTTCTTCTTCAACTGCTTCTTTTTTTTTTGCGATTTTATATTTACCCAGTGTTGTAATCGAACGAAACGTATGTGAATGGCGGGAACGATGATGGAAACCAAGTTCTTCCAAGTACTTGCATTCTTAATTTTAAATGTCATTGTAATCCATAAAGGTAAGTGACTTTATTTTAAAAAAAAAATTGTGCGATGTTCAAATTAATTTCTGTCCTTCTTACTTAAATTGTTTATTAACCTATCTTAATCTATTATTACTACTATTGTTTTTTTTTAATTATTCATCTATGGTTTTCTTTGTGAGGGGGTGGAAAGAGGGGTTTTTTGCATTGATTTGGTTTATTGGTGAACGTGGTGTATCCATTAAGTAAAAAAATATTTTCAGAAACATTTGCAAGTATTTTTTTATAAAATGATAAAATAAACAAAAAAAAAATGGCGACTTTTCTATAATAATAGGCTACTCCTCCCTTTTTTTTTTTTTTTTTTGCTTTGTTAAATTTTAAAAAATATCATTAGCATACACAAACTCGCTATTCGTAATACTGTACGTAGTTACAGTATGTATATTATTCTACAAAATTTTAATTACCGGTATTTTCATTTATTTTCGCTTTTTTTTTAACCTCATTTCTTCCTCTTCGTTAACTCATTTTGCTCAAATTTTGAAAATGTACCAACTTGCAAAACTTTAATTAAAATTAACACCTAAGTCAGCATCATCACATGTGTCTACCAAATACTATCAAGGTTTTCAAAAAAACAAATATTTAAAAAGCCAACTGCCGAGTTGTAAAAATGCGTACGACGTATGATATTTATTTTCGAAATTTTCGTGTGTAAGTTAGAAAAAAAAAATACAATTCAAATCAAAATAAATAAAGTAGAGTTTCGATCCATTGTTTTCGATGAGAACATACGTACGGCAAATTTAATATCATCAACCACTGGCAGGAAATAATATTGCTTAAAAATTGCCATTAACTTAAATAACAATCTAAGATTTCCGAAAAGCTATTCTATTCAATAATAAAAATTTTCAATTCGTTTTATTTTGAAAAGTAAATACTTGTTTGAGTGAAATAACAAAAAAAACAACTTGAAAATTATTAAAGATAAGCCGAGTTTCAAAAAAATAATAAATAAAAAAATGCATCAACGAGAAAAAGAAAAGTTGTGGGTTAACTATAACAAAGCAGTAGAGATAAGAGAGCTCTGAACCAGTCCCGATGCATTGTAAATTAAGTAACAGTGTAAGAGCATAAAACCAACCTCAATTTAGTTAGTTTCAAAATTAACATTAATATACAGGGCGACGTAAATTATCGACTAACTTCGAACTAAATTCCCCAACTGGCTTAATTTTCAAAAAAAATAACCTAATTATTACGAAACTTGTGAATTTAAAAGTTCAACTAACTTGTACATGTACAGTACATAGAACAATAATTTGATTGATTGCAGTGTGTGGTCAGTGTCCTGAATTCAATGGATTATTCGCCGTAGCCGACCATTGCGATCGCTATTTTGAATGCCGCAACGGCAGCTTAAGCGACCACCTATGCCCCGATGGATTGCTATTTAACCATCGTTTCACTCACTTCCGTTACCCGTGCGATTACCCATCGGAAGTCGACTGCACCGGTCGACAAAACATTCGTAAGTAAATTATTGATCATTAAACTCGTAAAAAAAAAATTATAATTCACGCTTAAACGCTTTTAATTGGTTTACCAGCAAATTAATCATTAAAAAATGTGTAATTGCAGAGGCAGCTCAACCGACCCCCAATTGCCCTCACCGATGGGGAATGTTCGCGGACAGCAACCCCGACAACTGCGGTGTATTTTGGAACTGCGTAGATGGAAAAAGTTTCCGCTTCGAGTGTCCGGAAGGTTTGGCTTTTAGCACCGTGACTAGTCGCTGCGAGTACCCGGATGAAGCACCCAACTGCAACGCCGAAAGTAATTCCAACATTTGATTTATTAAATATAACAAGAAAAAAAAAAAAAGCCTAAATAACTAATGTTTTTGTGATAAAATGACAGCTTTCCTCGGATTCCGTTGCCCCGCGCCTGATCCCGACATATTTAAACAATTTTTAGGTCATCCCCGATACGCACATCCGGTGGATTGCAAAAAGTTTTTCGTCTGCGTGGATGGTCATCGTCCACGCTTGCACACCTGTCCTCATAAACAAGTTTTCAACTCGAACGCATTAAAATGCGATGATCCTATTAACGTACCCGGCTGGTAAGATACTTATTTTGTTTATCGCGTCTTTCTTTCTCGTAACCTAACTTTAATAAAGAAACTTCCCACAGAGCTTAAAATCTTCAATCTTAATCACTCTTAATAAGAAACACAATTAACCCCTTGCCTCCCGTAGTTACGTGCCTTAGCTTTCAGTTCAACGCCACACTTTAAATAATATGAATTTTTACGGCACCGGTATACACAAATTAAATACCGGTATAATAATGATGGCTCATTGTTACAGTACTTAGTTTCTTATATTTTTTTTTTAATTAAAAAGTAATAAGAAAACAAACATTGAGCTATAATAAATTAACTAAAATTGAAAACAGCGGCAGACCACGCCATTTTGTCTGTGTTTAATTAATAAATAATTAATGTGATTAATTCATGCGCGTAGAACAAGTTAAATTTTAGACAAGCCAAGGATTTCTCCTTTGATAACGAATCAAGACCGGTCTCAAAACTCGAATTATCTCAGTTAAAATAATTATGTTTGAAACAACATTATGTTAGAGATTATTCACACTGTTATAGCAATGCTTTCCATTAAACTGTAGCACTTCAAAACTAAACCATAAAAAATGCTAAATTAACCTTGTTTTTTTTCTTTCTTTCTTTGTAATTTGTAGCGAGTTCGCCTATGAGGACCCGGTTTTGGATGTCCGTGGAAATACAGGTGCAGCTTTCAAACGTTCTACTCCCGTTAATTAAACGCTCACCGGAACAATTCTTTAACAAGCCGATAACATTTTCATTAAAACGCAGCTGTACGATTCAATCGTGTTTCAACCCGCAGTCTAACAGTATCAATATGATTTTAAATATCACCTTTTTAAAATAAAAAAAAAAATAACGAGTACATGTACTATAATATCATTTTTTTTTTTTTTAAATAAATAAAAAAAAAACCCAGTTTTTGTACGTGGGGAAAAGCCATATTTCCGCCCTCAATGTTAAGTGCCTTAATTTCGAATCTTTTCGGTGTTGTAGAAATCGTTTGTAAACTCTATAAACCGTTTCAATAAATTCGCAATCGGTGTTTGATTTTATTTTAAACTTAAATTTCATCCAATGCTAAATATACTCAAACTAAAACAGTTTTAAGCACTTTCTCGCTAAAATGTAATTAAAAATAAAGATCCCTTCCGCAATTCTTATCGTATCGAAGGAGGAGTGGCATGATCCAGAATAAAAGAGTGGTGGGGGGAGTGAAGGATACCACATTATACAGTAGTCAAATCGGGCTTAAGAATCAAAACCATTTTTGCAATTCATTATTGAATTTTAATTTCATCGATTTGGCTTTTTAAGAATTTTTAGATTCAACCTTCAAATATAAATTAACATTAATTTTTTAACATTTCATTGATTTAAGGTTGCCCTATAAAAATAAAGCAATTTCTTAAAACTAATTACTTATCTCACCACACACCCAAAAACATACCGGTACCTGTAATAACGAATAAAAATCTTTTTCAACATCTTTAAACTTTCAAAAATTAAAAATATTTTCGGTCGTTTATCGAATTATTTCTTTTATACTAACTAGAGCCTACTGTAAAAGTACGGTCACACGACGTCATGCAAAACGATCATTACAGAACGTTCGTACATTTCTTTGAAAATACGCACCTCTCATCAAACATTTGTCTTTTTTTTTTTTTTTTCTTGGTCGTATATCGAAACTTTTTAGACCGTAAAACGAGCCATAATTAATGAAGGCCGTTATAGCGAAAAACTGTAAATCGAGAGGCCGTATATCGAGGTATGAGTGTAATTCATTGAAGCCACAGAAAGCGGATCTTATAATAAATCAATCGATTGTAGAAGTGAAATTTTTCCAAAAATAAAAGCATCACGCTAGTAGCAGAAGACGTGATCGCTTTTTCAATCAAAATAATTAACTAAAAACGCCCATGAAAACTAAACATCATAGTGAACGCCTATATTAAGCATCAATAAAAACTTAACTGCACCAGGTAAAATAATAAAAATAATAAAAAAAATATAAATTTCAAAAAACACTTATTAGACATAAAAATTAAGTAAATAATTACACGATTATAGTTTCGCTCACAAAAAATATAATAATATAAAAAAAAGTTGCTCTCCTTCGTCTACGTACTAGACAAAATCGATTTTCCCCATTTTCTTCACAAAAAAAAAAAACAAAAAAAAAAATTAGCCAAAGCTTTCTTAATAACCGCACCTAATAGGCTATCTTGATTAACAACGCATTAGCCGAGTCGTAATTTAAAATGAATCAACACCATATGCGAACTTCGAATATTGGAAGAAAAAAAAATAAAATAACGTTAAAAGAAAGTAGCGGATTTCTTTAAAAAAAAAAATATTTTGTTCCCGCCCCTCTTTATTTATACTGTATATTCACATAATTCCACTCTCTCACGTGATATTCATACAAAATCGACGGTGTATAGAGAGCGGCGACTTAAATATCTTAAAACTTTAGGTTTTTTTTTTCTTTCCGAAGGTACAAAAAAAAAAGTAGCACATCGAGTCACACCAAAAACTAAACCACATAAATTTTTGTTTCTAGCGCGTTGCTCCAAACAAAACACCTGTAAGTGCATCTACAGCCGAAACATTTTCGATATATCAAATATCTAATTCGATTAACTATTATTTTTAAAAAAAAAAAAAATATTTCTAAACCAAAAAATTCTTGTTTATAACTTAATTTTTTTTTATTATTATTGTTTCTTCAAAATATTTATTCAGCCGAGAGACAGAATCGTTTCAGACGCAAACAACTGAACATCTCATTCAAACAGATTGCGGCATGTCCAATCGGTACGAAATGCTGTTGGCCGTTCTTTCTCTAATCGTCTGCAGCGGTAAGTTGAAACTCTAAACTACTTTTTAAGTTGATATTAAAAAAAAATCATGTATAAATTCGTAAACCCAAAATTTACAATTTTAAAATCTAAAAACGAGAAAAATTCAGGTACCCAACTAAAATTTTATTCGATTTATGCAAATGGTTTAATAGCGTGTCCTGAATTCCTGTCAAAAATTTATTTATAAATAAAAAATATTTTATTCAAAATAAAATACTGTACTAAAACTATTCATGCTGACAAATTCATTATTAATTTTTTTTTTTTTTTTGAAAAAATAAAAAATAACTTCCAAAACTTTGAAATCAATTATTTATTTTATCAAAAAGACCTCTTTTTATATTAAAAAAAAATTGATAAAATTCACAGTTACTAACATTACTTTATTAAACAAACTATCATTTAAAAAAATGATAGTTGAAGAAGGTTATTCCCGTAAATCAAGCAAAAACGCCGTAAAAACTCGTTCGATTTAGTATGGGTGAAACGTTTTATATGAAAATGAGGTCATACATCTTATAATATCCGATCAAAACCTCAGACAAACTCAAATTACGAAAAACATCTATTGTTATCTCCCGTTCATTTCCTTCCAATTCCCTCTATAATATAATAATAATGAGCAACCAAGCGAAAACTATACACCCGCATATCTGATTTTTAATTTCCCTATCTTCATTTAAATTAATTAGTGAGCTGTCAAGAGCTGGGTGATGCACCGGCCTTGCATTGTCCACCCGAGTACGGGGTGCAATTATATCCTCATCCAACCCACTGCGATCATTTTTACAAGTGCGAAAATGGAACCTTGTCCCACGAAACTTGCGCAAATGGATTACTGTTTGACGGCAAAGGTGGCGCTGTGACTCATTACTGCAATTACGACTGGGCTGTGGATTGCGGGAACAGAAAAGAACGAGGTCAGTATAATAACTGATTATTATTTTTTTTGTTAACGATAATATTTCTAATTACTAAGCCGTTCATATCAATAAAAAAAAAAGTTTATAAAAAAAAAATAATAATAAACGTCGCAGCTCTTTTCATCAAATTCATTTATCTGTTTTTATAATGATTTCTCCTATGTATTTCTTTACAATTTTATCTATTGTTAAATCGCGAAAGAAAAACTACTGAGTTCATTGATTTTTTCCGCGCTATTTATAAATAAAAATAAACGTGAGTGATTAAATAGGGTTTTCTTTTTAAAAAAAAAATTATTAAAGAATTCTTTAAAAAAATATTCGGAGTATTTTGAAAAAGAGAAATAATTGTAAAAATTAGAAAATTCTAAAAGTTAAAAAAATTGTTAAAGTAAAAAAATTCTACAAGTTGAAGCTACAAAATTCTAAAAATAAAAAAATGCTAAATTTCGTTAAAAAATTGTAAAAGTGAAAAAGTTCTAAAAATTAAAAAATTATAAAAGCTTAAAAATAATAAACATTAAATTCTAAAAGTTACAAAATTCTAAAAATTAAAAAATGCTAAAAATTAAAAAATGTTAAAAATTGAAAAAAGCTAAAAATTGAAAAATGCTAAAAATTAAAAAAAATACTAAAAATTAAAAAAATACGGTACAGTACTACAAAAATAAAAAAAATTCCAGAATTAAAAAGTTATTGAATACTTTTTAAAAAAAATTAAATTAAGGCAAAAAAAGTTCAAAATCAACTTTTGGTTGTGAGAATAATAATAATTATTATTGCTCTTTAAATAAACATTTCTTAAATAATTATAACCATTATAATAATTATAAAAATTATTCCAAATGAAAACCTCAATTCTAAAAGTTTTCATTTTATTATACAATTTATTTCACTTTTAAATTAAGTGCTGTGCCCTAAAACTCTTGTTTTTAAATACATGTAATCTTCTCAAATATCTTCAACTGAGACAGATAGCATCTAATTATAACATACGGGTAATTATTTAAATTAACTTCCTCGTTTTAATTATCAAATTAGCAGACAAATTTATTACCGGTTAACGATTATTAACAAGGCTAACTAGTAAATCTGAAATGAGCGATTAAATTAATTTTGATTTCAAACTTTTTGCAGCTCCGCCAATAAGTAACGAGTACTGCCCATACTTGTGGGGAATTTTCCCCATCGGGCCGGAATGTGCCACCCAATATTACAAATGCGTCGAAGGTCAGCCCTTGGAAACTCCTTGCGATCCCGGATTAGTTTACGATGACCGTAGCCACAGCTGCAACTGGCCCGATCTCCTCCCACACTGCGACAGCGAAGGTGAGTCTCAAAACCAAACCCTGCATTAACCTCGAAATAACACATTACGTTGTTTTTCAGTTGTGATCGGATTCAAGTGTCCGGCTCGCGTAACCGGTTTATCCGCTCGTTTCATTCCCTTCCCACGATTCGCTTACCCTCCCGATTGCAGCCGTTACGTCGTGTGCGTCGATCGCAAACCCCGCTTGGTCGGCTGCGGCGACGGAGCGGCTTTCAACGAGGCCACTCTCTCGTGCGAAGATATCAAACACGTTTCATCATGGTAAATCTTAATCATTCAAATTTATTTTAGTTCCTACCCTAGGTAAATACGTTGACACGAAATTCTATTTTTTCTTAGCAAAATCTTTTAAAGCAAATGACGGAACCATTTACGGGAACGAATTGGATTGGGGTGTGTGGGGGAAAGATTTAATAATACTGCGGTTTGATACCATGTTTTTACGAAAATAAATGATATTCATAAACGTTTAATAAATACAGTACCTTGTTTGCTAATACACGTAATAATTATTTGCTGTGGAATTACTTTTAGGTTCGTACATGTAAGCTACATATACATGTACTGTACGTCATATTGCTCGCGCCATTGCCTACATGTCTTTGCCGAAGCAGCCGTATCAACAACAATGCAAAACGCTTGTCAAAAAAAAAAAAAATGTTAACCAATTACAGTAACAATCTAAACGCCCGATATTCAAATATCGTTAGATTGTTGTACCCGCCACACACAAATATTTAAATTAATGTGGAATATTCAAATAGCTGTAACTTACGTTGCGACGACGTAGTTGAGCGTCTTGGCTGCCATTGTTGCTTCTTCTTCGATTTTTTTTTTCTTGTTTTTGAAATTGTTTATGGTGGAAGTTGACACTCAATTGAATCACTTTCCGATTACTAACTTCGTACTTTTACACATCCCGAACATGACAATTACAAATATAATGAATTCATATAACTTATTTCTGGAAAAATTCACGAGTAAAATTTGAACGAACATCGAATTACCGTCCTCAACTGGAAAACGACATCCTGCCGACTGCCGCCAAACTGCCGGGTGATGTCTCAAGTACGTCATTTGGATGAAATCCGTGAATTAGTTTTGCGTTTAATTTTCTTCAATTAATTTATAATTGTACTAGTTAATTAATATATTAAAAAAATAATTATGTATTTTAATTTTTATACCCTATTTAACCACATTTTATAGAAATGGTATTATTATAAATTCATAACTTTGAATGACGTCATATTGTGTACCGATACGTGCCGGAATACACCTCGGTGTACCTAGGTACCGCTAACAAGGTTAAAGAGCAATCATGAGAAAAATGAGACCTGACGGCAAAGTTGAAGCCTGAGTTTTATAAGCATATACCGTACACACACAATGCATTTTCGTTACAGATTTTAGTTTATACAAAATAATATTGATTATAATGTAATTATGTAGGGAAGATGAACGGGACGTACTGAGTCTGAAACAAAGTCAAAACAATAATTATGAGTTGGTAAATGACATGTACTGTCGATGATGAATTCTCATCTTTACCAGCACTGTATTTATAAATAAATCCGAATCTTATTCATTAACTGCAAAACGTGATTAATAATAATTATTCTTGTATTACGGAGACGTGGTCATTGTTAAAGTTTATTGTTTACAGGTATTTTCAAATTAAAATACCTAAAAACTCGACAGATTAGCCTACACATAACTCCTTGGCTTACATTTCAATTTTACACTCCGGACATCATGTTGCGGCTTTAATTAATTAATACATTGCACAGAAATGTCATGCATTAAACTTGAATAATAAATTTCTTTTAAAATAGTTTTATCAACTCCTGATTTTCATAAATGTACATGTACTCACACACACTGACTGTAGCATTGAATGTTCCTGCTTATTATCTATACTACAGCATAATCATAAAACAAATGGAAAGCAACATATGGCAACCAATTTTAATAACTTATTTAAGGAATGATCAGAGTAATATTTCATCAGAAAATATAAAGATAAAAATATCTGATAAAATAAAAATAGTTTTTGTAATAGCGCTCGAAAGCAACAATTATTTTATTAAAATTTAGAAAAAAATATTACCTGGTATTATAATTTATAGTACAGCACAGGTATTTGAAACTGGGGAATTTTAATTACTAAGGAAGAGCAAAAAGTTTGTATCAAATAATAAAAGCAACTGAATACAAAAACTATTTTTTTCCCCCAGAAAATATTGTACAAAACAAAGCTAATTTCACATTCTAGACCGGTTTCTAAACATTTTTTCTACATTATAAGGAAGCTTTACATAGACCAATTTTAATTTTCTTAGCTTGTATTTGTCCATGGATATGTCAGCAATAAGAATGTCTGTATTGGAATCATATTATATTTACATAATTATATAATTAAAAATTGTTGATTTGGAAACTTTAACTTTGTTCGCTTTAATATTGCACAAAATTAATAATCGCAGCAAAATAAAAACAAAACTAATTTCGATAATTATTACGCCTAACCCATTCACATAATTTATATGCGTTTGCAAATTCAATATTGAATATGGTTGTTTTTTTGAAAAAAGTTTTCAGTTACAGGAAGCACCCTTGTACCATTTAAAATACAGTTATCTCATAAACCAGCAGTACGATATACAATAAATGTATATAATTTCTGATATATACCAACATTCAATATACAATTATGATAATTTTAAGAAAATCTTGAGAAGTTAAGATTTATTTAATGAATATTTTAAGAGCTAAGGTTGTCAAGAAAAATATACATTAAATTACATTAATTTCGTTTTTATTTACTGTACCAGTAATATTTTTAATAAGAACTTTTCATAAATAAAAATAAATTATACCAAGTACATTATTATTTAGAAAAAGCTTTTTAAACAAATTCTTTGCCAAAATAATTATATTTTCCTCAAAATTAGTTCAAAAAGATTTAATAAAATAATAAAAAAAAATCAATCTGGCACTATTATAACTTAAGTACTCATAGCTTTCGCCAATTATCACAAAAATATTTACGATTTTTAAATGTCGAACTAGAGCTAATGTAACGTGACAAGACTTTTTCACGCCCAGAGCATTATTATAAAATTCTCTAGTTCAATTTAATCTGATGTTATAATTAAATATTTTAAAATATATAACTATTTTGTAAGTTTTGGAAATCTGTTATGATCAAATTTGAATAAACCACTTAATAATATATAACTATTTTATATGCCAATAAATATGTAAACATGAAAATAGTTTTAAAAATTAATAAAATAAATAATTTGAAACTGTAAATTATATCAATTTAAAAAAAAAAAAAAACAGAATAATGATCGTAAAATTGGTTTCGCTTCTTTAAATAAGCAATTTAAAACAACTACCGGTAGTGTATTTGTAGTGTATTTTTTTTTACTTAAGATACTGTATTTCATCACGTCTATAATAACCGTCACGTAAAAAAAAAAAAAAAACAAGGCGTGATTAGCTAGACTGGTTGGCACGATATTTTGAAAACAAAACTATCATTTCAAGGATATTTTTGATAGACAACTGCTTAACCCACCATTCTTTACTTTACTTTTAAGTTGCTCGTGCAAAATTACTAGCAGCGCAACATTATTTTAATAAAAATTATTAATTTTTAAATTATTTAAGCATTTTACATTGGTATTCACCAAAAAATATATTATTCGAGATTTAAATATCCGCAAGACATTTAGCGTAAACTCAACCAAACATTTTCACACTTGACTAAATTATGTGTACACGATCGTCCGATGCAAAAATAATAGGGACTGGATTTGACTGTACAAGGAAGAAGTATTTATATTGTAGGGCATAGATAAAGTCGGAAAAAAATTTATAAGAATAATGTCAATATGTACATTGCATTAATTTACAAACGACGATTTCATCGAGTTAGCGGAACTAGTTTAACCACAATATTATTAAAGTTCAGGTTTTATAAAAGATGCCAAATAAATAATTACATAATAAAATTAAAGTAGAAAGCAAGAGTAAAAAAAAAAAAATTGTTTAAAACCTTTTTAATGCTAGATTTTATAAATAGGAATGTAATTAAATTAATTTCATTAAATTAATTTTTTAAAAGTTAATAATAATTATTATTATTGGTTAATAAAACCTTAAATACACTACTCGTTAGTTTGTTTTCGTATAATTATTTACCGTCGAGGTTTGTTAAAAGTCTCAACTACAAGCAAAAAATGCACCAAAACCCATCAACTATAGTCAAATAATTATGCTTAATATAATAATATTATCACAAACATATCATTACAGTTGTTAATAGCCTATAAATACAATTTTTCCCCTCCAAAATTTTGCACAAATATTCACACGAACGTACTTTAAAAAAAATGAATTAATAGACTCCGACCCAATTTGTATAAACAAAAAAAAAAAAGTAAAATAAAAATTGCCAATCACAAAATTTGTTTATATTGGCCGACTAGCAATATGTCAAGCTTTTCCATCAATTGAAGCAGCTGATTGGAGTCTTCATTTATTAGCTTCAGAGTAAAAAAAAATTTTGACCTATCATAGAAATAAAAACATGGCACTCCAGATTTGGCGAGCTGCAAAGACGTCTACAAAATAGACAAAAACAAAATAATAAATTGGTGACATAAATACAATATATCTCGTAGATGATTATAAAGAACGTTCGTGTGAACCTAACAAATGATGTTTTAGAAATTTGTTTAAAATGGTTATATTTTCGATAATTTCTATCGTCTTCTACAAACCAGATTTAATGTCAAATTGATGATTTAAATAAAATTGTCTAATTGCTGTTACAGAGTTGCACCTGACTGTTAGCAAAGTGAGAAAATGCGTTTAGTTCAACAATGACACTTCCGGGTCCCGTACAACTTAATCGAATCCAAATTTGAGCATTTACGTGATCCGGTGTTTGAAATTGCAAAAAAAAAAAATGAATGGTTATAATACAATAAATTAAAATAAAAACTGTTTAGCCATTATACAGCGTCTATAAAAAAAACTGATTTTTTTTTAGAAGTTCGAAGAGTCAAACAATCGGATTATTAAAATAAATTCACATTTCGAGACAAACAGATGTACGTAAAAAAAACCCCCCAACAGAATAAATTCAAATTAATTCAAGTATAGAATCTCAAATAATTACCTTTTTTATGGAGAGAAGAAACAAAAACAACTGAGATTTTAAATTTTTGGTTACTTTTTTTTTTCTTCTTCTTCTGTGAGTAAATTAGCGAAAAAAATCGAGATTGAATCAAATTAGACGCCGCAGAGAAGAGAGAAACAGAAATGGCTATAAAAATTCTCTCTCCAACTCCACCGCCGACAGTTTCAGAGGTTTATGATGATCGCTAATGCTTAAACTACGAAATGCTGTTAAAGGTACAGTACCATCTTGACTTTGCCCTTCTACGGGCATATCCAAAAGTGTCCTGGAACCTCCGACTCCTCCACCGAGTGAACTTCCGCCAGGAGTAATAGGCGAAAAATGTAAGCGAGCTGAAACATACGAACTATCCTCGCTAGGAGTGTTGGCACTCTCTGTCGGAGTCTGATTCGTAGGTGTACCCGCATTCGAGATTGTAACCCAACCTTTAGGAGAGTTTTGTCCGCCAACACTACTTCCAGCTCCTGATACCTGCACAGTTGTTGTATAGCTTTTCTTAGAATTCGGTCCTCCTAAAGATGTCACCCCCGAAGATGAAGATGAAGGTGTAGACGATCCGCCTGGCCAAGGTCTATTAATATCCAGCGTAGTAGGTCTTTCGACAATCTCAACGTGACTGTGCCTGGGAATCCTAGGTGGAGGATGAGGAGATGTGACTCCGCCACTCGCGTAATTATGACAATAATTACCACCTACACAATGATCATCATTCATGTTAGCGCGATGTAAAGGTGAATTAACACATTCGAATTCTTCGTCTTCGAGCAAAAACGATGGATTCACGTTACTTGATGTATTAGATGTGTTAGAAACATTGGATGGTGTGCGACGATGATTGTAGCCCATAATAGGATGATGTCGAGGAGGCGGTGTCCATTGATTACTAGCGCTACTTGTACTACTAGTGGTTGGGTTTTCGTACGCGTGATACCCGTCCGGATGACGCACATACTCGGGATAAACCCGATCCACGTTGTACAATTCAGGACCACAATAACCACTTCCCACCGTTGAAGAGTTGGGATCTAAAGGCATACGAGAATCAGCACGGCCATATTCACTGTAATAATGAGAATAACCATCAGAACTTGATGGTGGATGAGGTCCACAAGAAGGATGATAATCGACACCGCCGTAATAACGATCAACCGCGTAACTACCTTCCGCACGTATAAACTCAAGCGGATAATATACAGCAGATCGATCATTTATTACATGATTACCAGGTGGTTGCCCGTAATTTAAACCTTGTTCATTACTCTCGTTGCTAGTTGTGGATGATTTTCGGCGAGGGGATGGAGCGTATAAACTATGCTGAGGGGAATCGGTAAAACGAATAGGTTTGCAGTTAGTTTCGAAGTTGATGCTAGGTCGATTATGCCTGGTTTGGCCGTGATACGTGTTATGAGGGTAACCAGAAACTGATGTGAACTCGTATTCTGCTTCACGATATCTTCTCTCTTCCTCTTCTTCTTCCGCTCTATTACGTTTTTATATTCAAATAAAAAATTTTAATAAAAAAAAACATAAACCAAAACATAAAAAAAACTTGAGAAAAAATATTTTAAAAGATTTTTTTACCTATTAGGACTAAGCTTTGGGTGAATTCCGCTGACATTGGCCAACCGAATATCAAACCCGGCACCGATGCCTGCTAATAAAGATGCCACGTTATACAGCGCAAATTCCATCGGCCTAAAATGATGACTCTTCTTTGTCGGAGAACTTAATTCGCTAGTTGAGATACCGTTTGCCTGGCCAGAATATAAACCTTTTAATGACCGAGAGTCAGGTGACAAGTCGTCTTCCCCGGCTAAAAAAAAAAGAATGCATTAGTTATTCATTAAAAAAAATATTAATAATAAACTATTTTGGCGATAATAATTATACTGTACCAAGTTCTGGAAGTACTCCAACATTAGTAATACCCCCTCCACCCCTCAAGGTTTTTTCTAAGTTTGGCGCACTTTTCGACCAGCGTTTGTTTCCATCGATAATTCGTGACCTGGAATAACCTCTTTCTCTTTGATGAACCGTGCTTGGGCCCCACGTTTTTCCTTTCACACCGTCAGTAGGTACTGAAACAAAATAAATTGCTGCTAAAATGTTTAACTACACGTAAAATTATTGCACATGAATCGTAACTTCAATAAATTGTATAATAAATCATACGTGTATATTAATAATAAAAAGAAAATAATAAAAAAAATCAAATTAAATTAAAATAGTTTTAATTCAAGATTTTACTTTTAAGAAGTTTTCGATACAGAATTATTAACTTAAAAACTAAACATCAAATTAATCTAAGAAATAATTCCGATCTTACGCGCGTAAGCTCTAAGTCTAGGAATGCTGGGAGAAGCAGGAGGTGTTTCAGGGCTGGCCGGTATGTTCCTTAAACTTTTCAGTTCTAGCACAGACGGAGTCTGCTGTACTGTAATATTGTGTCTAAAATCTATCAAATCAAAAATTGTAACCTTAAAACAAAATCGATATTTAAGAAAGAAGTTTATTTATTCACCTGACGGCATACTTATTCTCTGTCCACCACCTTTTAATAGTTTTAATCGACTTTTTTTAAATTTGCCTTTTCGTTTTTTAGGTGTTGGTCGACCCTGCTGCTGTTGCAGAATCATTATATTTAACTCCCTTTCTAGCAAATCAATCTCTCGTTCTGCCAACTCCTGTTCTCGTTTTTTTAGCTGTTCCTCATGAAGTTTGTGCTGAAGTGCAGCTTTTTTCACCTCTTCTTCCCGACATCGCAGTTCCTTAAAAAGAAAGTAAATGTTGAAATTATCTATAAATCAATCAATACTAAAATAAAATATAAATTTGCATGTGGTGATAAAAAAATAAATCATTAAATGAGTAAACTAAACAAATTTTAAAATAATTATATTTAAATAGTACTTTCAGTAATTTTAATAAGCGATTACTAGCAAACCTTAAAACATTTTGAAGATTTATCATACTTTCGTTTCGATTCTTGATTATAATTAGTGAGTATTTTAACTCGAGTAAGCACGCCCAGCCCTAAAGGCAACATAATTGGAATAAATGAAATGCGCTCAAAATTTAAGAACTGACTTCGCTTGACGAGAATCAAATCTATTATTTAACTTCATCATTATTTCAATACGTTCAAAGCTTGTCTCGAAAACTGCGCTGTGCCAAGTCGATAACCCTAGGTGTTGGTAACACACCGGAAATTAAAAAATTGCTAATATCATTACTAATGTCCCTTTCATTTTTAGTTCATTCATTTAGTAAATTAAAACAGCTCTAGTTAAAATACAGTATAAAGTAACATTTCAGTTAATAATGTCATTTATATGGAGTGTGGTTTTGGCGTTTATTTTGTTCAACAATAAACTGACCAATCAAATACTAAAAATGAGTTATTTCCACACAAAAGAGAGGGAAAAAGGTGTGCGTGGAGATTCGGTAGAGCAACTTTGAGAGTACCGTAAATTTTCATTAAATAATGTATCAAAGTTATTCTGTCTTTGTGTTTTACACATGAATGATCGCAAGTAATTTAAATAAACGGAACTAAAAATTTATTGTTATTTATTTCTGCATAAATACTCCCGTTGCTAAAAAAAAATAAATAATGTGAATAATAAAATTCGGCAGAGCTCATAAAAATCCAACCTCGCTGTGACACCAACAACCACTGTAAACCAACTCAATTAAACCTTCGCTTAAATTAAAATAACCCTGCGTTGAACCCTAACTAAGACTTTCAAATATTCCCAACTAAAATAGCATTTAACATAGAAAATAAATGGTGTGTTAAGCTCATACGAATATGGCACGAGCTGGCGCCAACAAAAACCCTTAAGCCTTATTCGAATTCTAGAAAACAGAAAATCTCTGGCTCCATAAATTACCTACTTCTATCTTATCTCACAATGACTTGTGCTGAAACAGTGAAACTCCAGCATAAACATAATGCACAGATTTGTATCTAGTTAAAGTCGCGATTTGCATAAGAATGATCTTCGAAACTGTTACGTAAAGAAAAATACGCGGCGACCACTGTAGCAAAAAATAACGATTTAAAAAATAAAAGTGAACATAAACAAAAATCAACAACACTACCGCTGCGGCGGCATGCTGTGAAAAATTAAAACATCAAACGATCTTAACATAAACATTTTGTTAATTACTCCAAACAAAATACGCTATCTCTAACGTAATTGTAAAAGACAGGATGTGTGTGATCAAATTTTTAATAGTCCCGTGAGAATAAAGTTGCGACTTAAATCGCGAGCTAATGGATATTTCTTCTTTAACTAGAAAGCTTGAATAGAAAGAAGATGATGACGTTACCTTTTCTTTGCAACGGAGCTCATGGAACATAGCTTCGATCTCAATTTTCCAATCTTCTTGCATAGTGCGAAACGATTCCTGAGGGGTATTCATAAAAGGCGAATGAGCAATTTCTTCTAACTGCTGAAGAATGTCGGGAAAAGATGGACGGCTATGAGGTTCCGGATTCCAGCATGCTGCAATTAAAAGACATTAACTTTAATTATAATTTATGATACGTATTTTCATGTTTCTCAAAGATTGGTATCCATCCTCTATAAAAGGAAAATTCCCAAATGAAGTAAATTTCATCAGTACCCATAATGCGGTCATTAGTTACAATTACTTATTGGTGCATTCACAACATTTTATTAAAATAATACTGGAATCGAAATTATCTAAAATACAGTAGCTCATTCTTAATTAACTCTTGGTTAAAATTGGGCTCTCTTTAATATCTTACGTTTTGTGTATCCTCAAATTATGCAAAAATATCATTTGCTCTATTTCCATCTTTACAGTATACCGTGTGAGAATCAGGAGTAACGTAGAAAAAAAAGCACTTTCATTTAAATTGAATTATCGTTGATAGCTGTACGGTACGATGTTATCAGAATGCTTACGCTGTATTTAAACAACAGTAGGCCTGTAATTTTATTCTTTAAATTCCGAGTTCAAAAATCAATGTTCGTACAAAGTTAAATGCTTTTCAAATCTATAAAATTACAAACCGATAAAACCCCTACAATGATGCAAAAATTCATTAAACAACTTTTGTGTAGATAACAATAGAATTTTTTGCCGTTATGTAGTGAAATAATTTACTATTTCAATATACTGTAATATGTAGGCCTACACTGTCTGCTTAAAATCAATTAGCTCGAGTACACGGTATCTATGACGGTATACACCCGATTCCCTTTTCAAAATATTTGCATTTTACTAGTTACCCGAAAGCCTACCACGATTACAGAATAGACCTACAGTAAACTGTATTCAAATATTGAACCTCAAAAAGTATTGTACATATACATGTACTGCAAGTCAAACATTTCTCTAATTAAGTTGTCGTAAAATTGTACAATTACATTCAAAGGTCTATCAAATTGCCTATATGGTAAGCTGAAGTATTGGCAAACAATTATTTGAGACGAAATTAAAACATCTTTCACCTCCGCCTTTTACATGGTAACAGTAAAAGTGCATTTACGTTGATCAAAAAAAATATAAACAAGGCCATTAGAAGCCGGTATGGAATTGTGTCCTTGTGCAACAAACACCTGCACCCGATCAAGGTCACATTAAAAATAAATTTCAACCCAGCCTTATTTATTTAGCACAATCATTACCGATTTTTGATTTAATTATCCATTATTTTTAAATTTATTTTCTTTTAACTACATTTTCGATTATCGGTCAATTAAATTCCAAAAATGAATAATAAAAAAAAAAACTTTGAGTTGACAAAAGCGGCGCAAAATAATGACAATCCGCATAGGCCTAATACTAGAAGAGTATAATATGCATTATTTACTACACTCTAAAATTACACAATTTAACAATGATCCGTTAAAACACCCCCTGCCTTACTCGCCTCAAAACAACAAAAAAAAAAAGAGTAGAGCGAATCGTAAAAAAATGACATTTGGCACGATTCCACATCGAAGCAGTACAAGGCTGTTAGCCCATGTTATACAACGATGAAAAAGTGACAATTTGACAAATAAGATCAGAACGGCATAAAAACTATGGCAAGTTGAACAGCCGGTCATAAATATATGATAAATAAATCATAACCTTGTAATAAATTCTTAAACAAACTTTTGAAATAGCAAAAAAAAAGTACTGTATGTACTATATTATAATTATTATCTTACCTTCCATGAGACTGGCGAACGGCGATGGACACGTGGTTGGAATTGGCAGTGTCAATTTATTGACGGCGACTCCATAAGCGACAGCTAAATGGTCGATCCCCTTGTAAGGAGTTTCTCCAGTAAGAAGTTCCCACAACAGGACACCATAGCTAATAAAAATCAAAACAAGATTAAAATATTTGTCCAACATTAAAAAAAAAAAGAAAGAATAATAACAATAAAAACTAACGCAATTTGCTAAAAAAGTGGCAAATGTCAAAATAGTATTGACTAAAAATGAAACTCAAAAGTTTTATTTTGAAAATACAGAAGGCCTACATGTACACAAATTTGAAAATTATCTTCATGTTTGGTAATTATTGTTAAATTTCATCAAGTAAAGAGCTGCTTAAATGCATAATAACGAGTAGGTCCATTTATTTTGTAAATGCAAATTAAATTACCAAAACAATTTAAAATTGCAGGCAAACTAAGTTAATGTCTTTTCTTAAAACAATATTCATAAAAATAAGAGTGATTAAACAACTTTGCATTTTTTTTAATAAATAAAACTACCCTGTATAAAGTAGAAAGCGGTAGTAAAATTTGCTATTCATGTTAAACAGGCAGCTTTACAAAAGAAAACCTGAAAAGGTTATCGATAAACCCAAATAAAGCACCTATTTTTATTGCGGAAAAATAATACTAAATAATATATTGTATAATAATTATAGAGAGAGAGAGATAACCCGACGTATAAGTCACCCGGTCAATAAACACAGTTTGTAAATCATTTGAAAAGTTAAATTGTGATTCGGCATCATAACTTCCATTTAAATTAAAAATAATGATGATAAGCTCGCACAAATTAGCATTTATTTATGTTTTTTTTTTTAACTCGTGCAATAAATTGGAAGTGAGGAATGGATTCGGGTTTGTAGGTCATCACAATGGCCGAGCTAGGAGAAGAATCCCACGCAATGCCTGAGATTTCAGATAAAAAAAAATAAATAAAACCTTTTCCGCTAACAAGTGCTTTGTGCTTTGCGTGATGAGGAATATTTTCGCGCTTCGAAAATCCCTGTGATTTTTCGATAAATTAAAGCTAAGTTAATTAACAACGTCCGTCAGTAAAAACCCGCTATTGTAATATCAAATTTCAACTTCTTTTGAGAAAAAGAAAACAAACAAATGATAATAATAATAATGCTGAAAACTTCTTTTTTGCTTCTCTGTCGAATATTTTTATTTTGTAAACGCAAATGGGTTGCAATAACGTATGATTATGTTAACCGCCAATTTCATAATCATAACTAAAAACAATTACGCTAAAAAAAAAAAATACAATAAACGTGATACTTGGGTTGCAGCATTAGCAAAATCGCTATTATGCAACCCACATTATATAACCACAAAAATAGCTTGAAATTTTATTTAAAAAATAAACCTCGAAATAATTTTAAAGTAAAATTCAAGTTGATATTATTTCGTAGTTGCCAACTAAAATGTCCAACAAATTTACGTACAGAAATTCTAAATACCGGTAACGTTTATTCCAATAAAAAAAAAAAAATCTTTAACTATGGCGACTGCCTGTCTGGCACTGATAAAATTTTATACGCTGTGAAAATTTGTTTTAAAAAAAAAATTAAAAGTCATAAACACATCAAAAAGTTTGCGTTAAATTTTCCTTACCACTGTAACTCTTACAGTAAAAACAGATTTGTAGATTTTCTTTTCTACTTAATTTTTCTCTTACATTTGCGCCACTTGATATCTATTTTCTCTGATTTATTTTACCAAGTTTTGAATATTGGAAACACGAGAGAGTATTTGCAAAACGGAATTTTCATATAATAATTATTATTACATAGAAGCGTAGTGCGCATACATGCATAATGAAAATGATAATTGCATTAATCAACTACATTAAATAAACAAAAGAAAATTTTTGTACAACCAAGGTTGAGAATTCCCTCACTTAAAAAAAAAATTCCAGCTTGTTATTGCTAAATAATTGCGACACGTCCCAGGCTGTTTGCCCCATCCTCTATACCGATCGCAGTCTACATACAGTATCTCAAGGTTTAATTAGATCTTAAATTATTACCAAGCAGAAAAAAATTGTTTACTTCAAAATTAAACCCAAAGCGTGCACGCAAAAGATAAATTGAATTATGAAGAAGCGCTTAAGATTGATTAATTATTATCGTTCAAAAGAAAAAGTTTTATAATTACATTTAATTTTTAACATAATTCGCTTTCACGGATATCAGGTGTATAAAGAGATATTTATTTTTTTTTTTTTTTTTTTTTTTTTTTTAAAAAGTATCCTTTTATTATTATTGTAATATACAATTCATTTAACAACTTGAATAAAAAAGAATGTTATTTATGCGGTATTTGTTTATCTAGGATTACGTTACAACATAACCCAGACAAACACAGATTTCTAAATAATATACAGTATTTAATTTTTTATTCAAGGATAATTTTGTGCCCGAGTTTATTTTTATTTAAAAACACACTTGCATATACTGTACTGTAACTATCATTCTCGTTCTACCTGTCTAGTGTACTTGAAATATACAATATCTAATTCTTGATGCGAAGCAGGATCAAAGCAAAAAAAAAAAAATCATAAGCGTGCAATATAATAGTTCGCTGTCGTTCATAATGACTACATTCAAAAGTCAAGTGAATTTTTTATTACTTTAATTATCCTTTTTTTCCCCACAATTAAATCTCTAACCAAACAATTCCAAGTAGTGAAAACAATATTACAAATTCTACTACAATAATAATCTTGTAAAGTCAAGTTTGGCATCGAAATTTGCTCAAATATTTTCTTAACCGTAACCTCCAATTTTCTGTCAGACAAGTTCAGTTAATTATTAATTAAACAAGACTTTTATGTTAGTAAACATTAATGGCGCTTAAGCAGCTAATAAAATACAAAGAAAGCACAATCTACCGTTTGGAAAAGGGAAAAACATACGATAAGAAAGGAATTTCGAATTCCTAAAATAAATAAATGTAAGCTTACATTTTATTTTTGTTATTCGATAAGCTTTAGTTTTATAAATTCAAAATTAAGTTGGGTATTTTCAAAACCATTGCACATGTTAATTTTAAAAATCGAGCGCCCAATTAATTCTTAGTCGCAAACATTATAGCGCTGGTAATAATAATAAAAAAAAAGTCAATGTACTTCTTAAAATAACTTTAAATTGAAATACTGCATTGAATTAATAATACTATAATTCCTTAATAGAAGCGAGAATTTCGTTCAACTGCAGCGCAAATTAATCTGCAATGCATAAAATAGAAAATAAATATAATTCCAAAACCGGTTTACATTTTCATTCAATTCTCAAAATAAATGTACCCCTATCAATCAGAATTGGAAATAATTATTGGTTTGATCTTGATTTGATTTTTATTCATTTCTACCAGTTTATGGTACCTTAATAACATTATGAAACAAAAAATAAATTAATATACGGTATGTTAAAAACCAAATAAAATAATTGTATTTCATAAAAACAACGCAATCAAAACACAACGGCATTGAATTGTTTTTTCTAGTTACCAATTTTTTTTTTTTTTTTTTCATAAAACCTTAATAAAAAAAAATACGTCAGTGTACAGTAATAAATGTTAAGTTTTCACATAAAATGTTGGCGTTTAAAAAAAATTGTAAATAAACTCTCCCAAATAAATAAAGAAGAAAAAAAAAAAAACAAGCGTTATTATAAATAGAATCTTCACTTAACATTATAAAAAAAAAAACAACATGAAGTGATGACGTGCTTAAAATATATTTTTTAAAAAATTGAACACAACACATTCGGTGTTAAAATGAGCAACACCTACATAATAATGTGTATGAAGCTGCGCGCAATTTATTAGAAAAACGAGTACAAGTGGACATTTAGTTGCCCGAGCCTACGAGTCTGTAAAGTTATATTATTCTCTGCCCAATTTTGGTTAAATAATACTAGTCGAACAAGTTGTTCTTGTCACTCTATTTGTACTACACGAATGCTGCGTTTCGAGCGGCCTGCGTTCACTTCATGCTAACATTCGAAAATAATTGTTTGCTCTCAACTCTTGTCATGTTGATCGATGGAACGTATCGGTTACTGACAAAAACAAATTGTGGTAAAAATAATGTCCGAACACGAATCAATCTTCCAACAAAAAACAAAACAAAAAAAAAAAAGAGGTCATTTAGAGTGGTGGTTAGTTCACGTTCATCTCGAGCTCCTAACCGTTTCGTTTACAAAATAATGCGGTGCCGAATTAAGCAAGTAATACTTAAATTATCTATCAAAAATCGCCCCATTTCATATGATATCAAACGTGAGCTTGTAATTAAGATAATGAAACTACTGCAAATAACTGACAAACAATACGGTTGAATTTTTTTTTTTCCTTTCTTCAAAGTAAAAAGGGGGAAAAAAACTGTAAAACTTGGATTCTAAGACTGTATTTTCACTTGTACACTTGTAATATTTTTTTTAAAAAACAATTAAAATATTTTTTAAGTATCAGTGTATTTACTGTACAGTACATGCATATAGAATATCACCATACTTGTCATTGTTATTCCCAGAATGTTTATTTGCAGCTTCATAATGCAGTTTTTTTGATGACAGTTTTCAAGCGTTAAAACAAAAATAATATGGAGCTGTCTATGAAATGGGAAGAAGAAAAAAAAACGAAAAAGCTTCGATTTCAAAACGCTCTCCTTTCGCAGAGACGTTAAAACGGCGTAAAAAGTGAGCGTTAGAACCCAAGTGTTATAGTATAATAATTTGAAAGCGAAAATCCCAAAACAACACAACCTCAACCGCTTGAAATATGAGCATTAATGAATTGTAAATGCACATTAAGATTAACCTTTAACTTTCGAGCTCAATCTTCTACGATGAACGTTTGACATCAAATCCAAGCCAACCGCTGCAGTTATCACCTCCTCGAATAAATTTACAGTACGTGTATTGCTAAGCCACAACGATCTGATGTGTCTTCAGCGGAAATAATGTTTAAAATTAGTACACGAAAGTGGACTATCATTTATTTTGAATTCGCACATTCTATTATTTAATTTTCTTAAGCTAAATGAATGAGTCCATTACATGTACTGCAAACAACGCCTCGTATCAATTTTTCTTTCAAATATTATTATGCTGTAAAACACAACTAGAAATGGAGGTGAAAAGTCAACACTTTTCCAATAAAAGAAAATAGGTTAAGCAATATGCGAACGCTCTCCGCTGACACTGTTATTCCGATTAAGTTTCACAGTTTTGAGTGAAAATGCAAGAGGAAAAAATTAAATTGCAAAAAACTTTATAAACTAAATACAGTAATGCAAAATTTTAAAGCAACAAAATACGTTACTAATGGACTTTCCAAAGTTAATATTTTGACCAATTACAACTTTATCAAATTGAAACAAAATAGCGACAATGTTTAAAGAAAATATATAAAGTACTGTAATTAAATCCTTTCATCTGAAAATAATCAACTCAACTTCTTGCGTAACACCTATGACGTACAATACAGAATGAAACACTAGACTACAAGTACTGTAGTAAGAAACGACTCGAGAGTCAAGAACACTTGGTACCCCATAAATAACCGAAGTTCACTTTTGACGTCGACGCAATTTTCCAAATGTTATTTGATCTATCGAAGTTGATCTTAAGAAAAGAAGAAAAAAAAAATAATGTGGTTAATTTTTAAACTACACAAGTATCAGAGCTTCAATACTCGTGAAACTTCCGTAAATTTAATTAGAAAGAAAAATGTTCTTCATTGAAAATGACCGACTTTAATTACTTTACGTGTAGATGAGAAATATCTCCTGTCGAACATTGAGCGAGAAGAAATAAATCGCTCGAAGGTAAAAATAATTAATAATTCTTTCACATTTCCAAATCTAATTAATTCAACGCGCGCTAATTGGGTGTGAAAAGTTCAATGTGCAAAGAAAAAAAGATGAGAATGACAGATGGAAGAAAAAAATAAATGCTCCTGACCGCAACAGACGTTTTAGTTGGTAAAACCTTCATTTTTTTCTTTTTTTAGTACAGAAGTATGGTAGTTGAAATGAAAGCTTGACGTCATCAGTAGATGTCGTACTGTTGATTGCTTTTGGCATTCTCAGGAAATGCTATCCCTCGAAAATAATATGCGGAAGGCGCCTACAGTATGCATCATTCGATGACGACTCCAATGCTTTAAAAAAAAAAAGATTTTTCGCCGTCGTTTTATCGCTGTGGTCAGCATAAAATACGCAAAAACAAAAACTTAATAAATAATTGAAAAGCCTAAATGTCGCGTGGGCTTATATCAACAAAAGCGAGCGATGAGAAATACAGTTAAGAACGTTAGGATAAATAAATAAAGATGCAACAACTATAATAATGAAACGTCTATTAAAAAAAACAATTACAGTATTGCTTTCGGAACACGCCGTGTTATTAGCGGAACAAATCGATTTTCTCCTATGTCAAATGCAATCTTTTCATGTTGTTATTAAAACAAAACCATAATTCTTTACTTGTTTGAACATTATTAGATAAAATTTATAACTCAACAGTTTTAATTGTATTTATAATGTGAATTCGCATCACAACTTAATGTCATTAACCGCAGTTGAAAAACATTTCTATCAACAGTAGAATCCGACTGTATTGTTCTCCTACGCTACATTAATTTTTAGCATAACACTTATATTTAGTTCTGGTAACAATTTAAAATCCTTCAGTTTCCTCCGCATCTTTCTGTATTTTTATTTCTCAATTTCAAGACCGAAAATAGAACTTATACCTTAAATAAATTAATTTTCACAATATGCAAACATGCATTAATAATCTTAACAACTCCATTATTTTATAATACACTATATACTGTAATTAACACTGTCAGTATTTAGATTTAATTTTCTCTAATTATTAATCAATAAATGTAAAAAAAAAATTCAAATACCCTGAAAGCCCTCAAATAGCTAACCTATTAAACAAATTAAATGTTTGTAATCGATAAAACTCGATTATTTTATAATAAAAAGCCACTTTAAGGCAAAGAAATAGAGTATTAAATTTTCAAAGAATTAAACCACCCATTATAATACTTCAACAAAAATTGTACGGTATTATCTTAAATTTGTGGTGCTTAAAACATTTGAAAAAAAAAAAAATACTAATACCGGTAAATAACAATTATACATTAGTCTATTGACGTAATATACAATACTGTACATGTACTTAAAAATAGCAGTAATAATTTTTACATTTAAATTGTAAGGCAACACGTGAATAAGTAGACGTTAATAAAATTGAATTCGCATCTGTTTAGCAGATTGCACAAGGCCAGAATAAATAAAAAATAAAAAATTCTAAAAATTATTATTGCGACAGATTTTGTGAAATATTGTCTAGACAGATTTGCTAGATATCACAATAATTATAATATAAAAGGGACATGATAACAATACAGTATTTGTAATTGTAAAGTCTTGTTCCATAACAATTAACGCAGACAGAGAATGGTATTGAACACTCAGGAAAAAGCAAAAATAACTTTTTTTCTAATCTAAAGTCATTTTTCTCCCCGTTATTAAATGCAGTATTCCGAGGCGACAACAGTATATAGATGATTTGAAATCGTGCCACGCATTTTCTTAAATCAGTTGGGTCTTTTCCCATCTCCTAACATGAAATCTACTAATGGTCCCCAAAGGTTAATTCGTTTGACGACCTCAAAATCTGTATTATGCCCAAGACAATTACACTATTGATCGAATAATACGACGACGATCTTCTAAGCACTTCTCTTACGAAAAACTTCCCAAAAATTTAAAACAAAGTGAGCTCTTTTCTTCGTCGTAATAATTGTATCCGCTTTTTCCTTTAACTATTATGTTATTCAAACTTAAAAAACAGTAGGAGAAAAATATTCATGGCAGATATCACGTGATACGCTGACGAAACTGACGGTTATTAACCTTTTCATGCTCAAGATCAAACGATGAAAGAAAAATTATAACGTTGAGTTCATATTTTGCAGCTCAAAGTTGCATAGGAACATTAGACTGTATTTATCGTACCGGTATATTTTTTTTTAAAAAAAAACAATTAATAAATTTTGGCAATTAAAAATTTACTTTTGAATATGATTTAAAAATAAAAGTGTTTCCATAAAAAAAATTCATTTTTTTTAAAATATAAAATATCGCATTTTGAAAGATTTTGGAAAAATACTGAATTGAGATTTGCAGTTCCAATTACCAAGGTACATGTATGTGCATGTTACATAACATTTATTTCATCGCATTTTTTATTGAAGAAGAACTAAAGTATAGGAACCTAAAGTAAATATAGGTTGCCATATTTAATTAGGCTAAACAAGTACAGTACTGTAAATTTTATGACCAATAACAGTACATGTACTAGTAAATACGTTGTATAACAAAATGAATCACCTACATGTCATAATGTACCGGTACTGTATACACAGAATACATTTTTTTCAGATTTGGAGACCTGCAGTAGTAACAGGTGATAAAATATCGATTGAAATTTATTTAAAATATTGATTACTCATCAAATTCATCATCGATCTCACTTGTGTGCATAAGAACCGATAAGCCACCAGCTCCCTCTCTCAATTCATCCACCTCCCTTGATATAGCTTAAACTTGGTTGTCGCACGACGCAACGTTATTAAGGCCATTGCCAGTCGAGTTCATGACTCAAGCAAACATATGACACATCTGCCATTTTAATCGCCAACTCTGCAGCCGTCGATAGCACAATCAAAAAAAACAAAAACAAAAAAATAAGCATCGTAAAAAACCACCGAGAAACCCCGGTTGCGAAACATTGACCGATGACAATAGTTAAGTTCCCGAGACTAAAGCTCCCGACCAATTCGACAGATAACCGAATTACCAGCATTATTGTTTTCGGAGCTAGCGCTATTAGAGGAGGAATGCGCGGAATTTATGGAGAGATTATCTCACATTTGTTTACAAATTCTGACTCGCGCTCATACAAATATGAAAAAAATTTAAAAAAAAAAAAAAAAGAAAAAGAGAAAGGTACTGTATAACTTAAGTAAAACACGACCATAAATCAATTTCTTCAGCAAAAAATAAAGAAGTAAACATTTCGAAGAAAATTGAGTTTGAAATGAGAGAAATTGGGGGTAACCACGTCTTAAGTGGCAATAAAAAGCTATTAACCAGTCTCAACTTGGAACAGATCGCGCGACTTATATTTCCCGATGTTTCTAATCGTACTAAGCTTTTCCTCTTCTTTTATTTTTTTCCTTTCCTCCCTCTTCTTCATTCTACTATATTGTATTCTACTTTTGAAAAGCTCGGTGAAAAGAAGTGAACGAGTGCACGATTAATCTGTAATGTTACTTTGTCGAATAAATGTGGAATGAAGAAGAGAGGTGAAAGAGGTGTCACGGTCAAGGTACTAATCCCCCAACCGGCTACTTGAAACTGGTTTCAACCTGCATCAAACTACACTCTGTCCAGTTTGATTAACGTAATTATATAATCACGTTATTGTCAAGAGGTTAACAAAAAGCGAATTAACATGCGTTATTAAATTCAAATCGATTGGCGCCAGAAGTTTTTTTTTTTTTTTTTTTAAATTTTTAAAAAAATTAAATACCGTACGGTAAATAATATTATTGGAAAAAGACGAAAACAAAATGATTGACCTACGTTTTTCTTAGAATAATATATTTCCCCCTCGTAATAAATATTAACGAGCGGAGAATATTATTATCTAGGTTTGCTATTTTTTAAAAATGGCGCCACCTGGGCGGATATTTAATTTTTAAAATGACGCCGCATTTTGTTTTGACTGAATCTAAAATTTAATATAGGAGTAATGAACTAATTCCCTCCTTCACCATCGTCGCACTTATCGCCTGATTCTTCCAGATAATAAACAAACGCGTTATAATCAGATGTATAAAAGATTAATTCATCTTATTCCTTTCACTTTTTCTCTCCTCAAAAAAATAATAAAAAATTAAAAAAAAAAAAAATAACCAAACGACGTGTACATCTCAATTTACGTTGGTTAAAATTGAAACTAGTCAAAACTTGATCACTATCATCATTATTAAAATATATGGTAAACCTTAAATCAAAAAAACTAAAAAAAAGTCATGTACATGTAGTGTTAAACACCACCGACATTTACTCTCGTCTAAAAAAAAAGGTGCAACAAACTATAATAAAAATAAAACAATGAAGGCTATTTGAAAACATGAAAGTGAAAACGGAGAGAGATTGAAGACTACGAATACATGTATAATAAACGACGTGACAATAAAAATAAAATATAAAAAAAAAGGAAGAAGAAAAAAAAATTTATATATAGAGATATGACGTCAAACGTACCTCCAAACGTCACTGCTTTTGGAAAATGTTGATGTTTTGATGACCTCGGGAGCCATCCAAGCGTACGTTCCAGCTGCAGACATCCGAGTCGTTTTGTAAACTTCTCGCGCTAAACCAAAGTCCGTTATCTTCAACGTTTTATTTGACAGATCTTCGTTTTCAATCGGTTCACTCAGCAGCACTGGAAATATCATAAAAGCATTAGTATCCGAGTAGATACGGCGCGCACGAGCCTACGTGACATCGCTAATGGAAAATACGAATCTCACGACGCAGCACCACAATGTCATTTTTTTTTGTTTTTTTTTTTGGCAGTAGAAGAAAAATTCGTTGAAAACTGAATAATATTACTATATTATACAGTATTGAATTTTTTAGGAAGAAAATATTAAAGCGCTATTTCAAAAAACTTTCGTGTGATATTTTTATCACAGTATATTTTCTTTTAATAAAAAAAAAAAATAATAAAACAAAAATACTGTGATTTCGTAATAATAACAATTAATAAAATTCATGTTTACATTATTTATAGTTCCTTCTAAAGGAAGCAATGTGTGGGAAATATTTTCGGAACCGGAAAAATTATTTAAGATTTCACAAATGTTTACCTATTTTCCCCGTATATAAAATTAATAGAAACAATTCTGTAAATAAATCTTTTAAAAAAATATTATTGTCGTCTACTCCTAACCTATTAAAGTCTTTTAAAACAAAAATTTCTAAACATAAAATACGAGTCGCACATTTTGAAATATTTTTTCCTAACATTTTGAGAGCAATAAAAACCGTCTCGAAATGAACATTTTTGATCTTGCTTAAAAGTTGTTTTCATAAGAAGCAGCCCTATAAAATCCTTCATAAATCAGCAATATAGCCTACTTGCATTAAGCGTTGTCAGAAAATAAAATACACTACGAGCTTCAACCGTTCAAAATAATAATAATGTTTATTTGAGTCGAGATAAACATCGAAAATTGCATCGACGTTTTCACCTAACTAATAATTACTCGCCTATTATTTAATTAACTTTCAGAAACATGCCATAAATAATAAATAAACAAGAAATAAAAAAAAAAAAAAAAAAAAAGAATCTTGTTGTGTTTTATTCGAAAGCCCCTGGAGTCTCATGTCATCTCAAACACAGTACCAAAGCGTTCGCCATCATTCATTTTTTCCAAAACAACAAAACGCGCTTTTCATTAATTCACTATAATATATCGGGTGGTATAATTCTGACTTTTACTCACCATTGCTCGATTTTAAATCTCGGTGGATAATTTTGACGGGAGCGTCTTGATGCAAATAACACATTCCTCTGGCAATTTGAATGGCCCAATCCACCAAAATATCCGGCGGAATGCGTCTGCCTTGCAGAACCCGATTGAGCGAACCGCCGCGCGCGTATTCCATCACCAGACATAAATTCGGAACTTCCAAACAAACCCCTTTCAACGCCACGATATTCGGGTGATTGAGAAGCCAGAAGAGTTTGGCTTCTTGAAACACGTTATCCGCCGTCACGCTGATATCTTCGTCCGGGTCTTGTCGGGCGGCTTTCACCGCCACTTCCACGTTCCTCCAATATCCTCGATACACCTTCCCGAACCCTCCCACTCCGATCACTTCCTCCAGTTCCAGTTCGACAAACTTGATTTCGAACGGTCGGTCATCGTTGCCCACCGGCGACACGTGATTAACGTCCTGTTGAGTGACGAAATTGGCCGGGAAGATCCCCACCTTGTCGCTAATCTTACCCGTCCACCATCCTTCGTCGCCGGAAATTTTAGAATCTTTCGACAAAACTTCCACCGCCTGACCTTGGTGCAAGCTGAGTTCGTCCTCGTTCTGAGCCTCATAGTCGTAGACCACTGTCCAGAGTAGAGACGAAGAGGAGGAAGACGTGGAAGCAGTTCGTTGGTGCTGCTGCTGCTGGTCTTCGTCCACATTGCTGCTGCGTTCATTGTCGCCTCGGAGAGCCGCTTTAATGGGTTCCATGGACGACGACAAGCGGATTAACAGAGAAGGCATCCGTCAATCTAATTTTCGCACATGTTAGTGTTGAAAAGGACAGCTGTTGTTGAGGCATATCCCTAGCTCAATTCATGATCGAACCTGAAAACTCGGAATCGGCGTCACGCAAAACGCTTCAAATTTTAAAATTTTTTTAAAAAAATTTTTTTTTTTTATATATACCGGTAATAATATTATTATTTTACTCTCACCCAGTTCTTTTATTAATGAAGAAGATTCCTATTTAGGTGGAATTAAAACCGACAAAAAATTTACCCGCAAAATGATGTTGGATTTCACCATTCTTCGTAAAATTTTCGCAATTTTTGCGCCGTTGGCTTTTTACGTTACGTTACGAATGACCTTTCATGTCCCACTTTTTGACACAAATTCTGCTTGAAATTATATCGCCGGGAATAAATCACATTCACTCGTTTAAGGTTGTGTGTTTTAATTACACCCAGCTTTTTTTTTTTTTTTGCTTTAGCACAAAATGATCCCGTGAGAAAGCTTTACGTTTAATCCACACACTCCTCACAGAGATCGAGCGAGCGAGCACTCGTACTTTTCCAGCCTATATTGACGGCCAGCGCATCACCGGAATTTTCGAGATTTATCTACCCGATCACATTAACTAATTAGAAACCGAGTTGAACTATTCATTGTAGAAATGTCGTCTAGAAATCCATGCTTTTGAAAAGTGAAAGAGACGATCCTACACCTTTTCGCTCTACTCCAATACACAGCAGCAGTACAACACAAACAAGCGAAGCCGCCATTTTAGTACTTTGACCTTCAGCAAAGCGAATGTGATAGAAGAGGAGGCGAGAATTTCGTCAGAAGAAATCGAGGAGTTGTCAACCGAGGAATGGAAACGACGTTTAAATTAACGAATTAAATTAATCTTTAAAATAAAAATTAAATATTACTTTTATTTTAATAATTAACTGTAGAAATTTATTATAATTATTAATTACATATTCAAATTAAAGAAATATTGTTTTAAAAAATATAAAAAATAACATTGCCTTGTACTCCATTTAGTTGGTCGCCATGATTCGCTATGTAGCGCTGTGCATGTATTTACGCTCTTTACGTAACGTAAGGTTGATAACTGCGTCATGTAAATAAAAAATAATATACATGTACAGAAATAACTTCAATATTACGGTATTTAAATTGTTATAAAACAAATTTTAAATACTTATTTATATCACAAGCTTGATTTTTACCATTTGCATCTTTTAAAGTGGGTCACAAAAAAATTGTTTTATTTTTTGGTAAAATTAAAAGTGAAGTTTGTAACCATAGTTACTGTTTTAACTTATTTTACAAATTTGTGCAAAATGAAGTAAATTAAAATTTATATTAAAAATGAAACGCAAAAAATGAAGAATATAAAAAGTAAATAAATTTATTTATTTATTTTCTATTACCGGTAAATCGTTTGCATTAAAATGTCATTTCGTAAAAATAAATGATAATTTCATTTCCAGGAAAACATAAGCGTTTCGTACATTAACTGTTCTCATAAAATATTTTACGAGAACAAAATTTACGTGTAAAACCGATAATAAATATTATTACCTTACTAATAACACATTTTCCTCTAACAATAAATTACATTAAAAAAAAAAAATACTTACAATAAAAATTAAAACTTACGTACAGTATATACAATTGTCTTGCCAAAACTTAAATTAACGAGGTAAAGGTGAGTAACTTTTTGGAAGATTAAAAACAATTCGAGTTTTGACAACAAAAAACGTTGACGCAGATTCGCAGTTCTAGCCATATTGTACTTAATATACTGTAAGGTCGAACGAAAAGGTTGGAACCTTGGCAAAATTTACATCAAATATCTCATTACACTCATTGCTACCTTGATCGAAAGAGCAGGTTTCCTGCTACATCTATAACCATTTAAGATGCGCGTCTAAAATACAGCACTTAAAAAACAAAAATATTTATCAGTTATTAAAATAATTTCAGTATCAGATTCTTCCTTCAAGGTTCGTGAATCGTCATAATATTATACACTCAATACAAAACCATTGCTGAAGCTTGTTGATTTTATTTACCGGTATGTATATCTGGTCGGAATATTATGATTGTGCATTAATAACTCTTTGAACTCACTATTCTGTTAAAATTTAATATTCAAAGCAAATAAATTAAAACAGCTCGAAGTTGAATTAAAATCTTCAATGATGTTACAGTAAGTTACTGTTCATTGATTTCAGTATGGCTTGAATGCTTATTTTTCTTCCTTTTCTCATTCTGCCAATCAATTTCATTGAGTGCATACCCTGTGTGCATGACGAAACCATTTTAAAGTTAAAGAAAATCAATTATCAATAACAGTCAATATTATTAATTTTTTTAATAAATAGAATATTTACCTCACAAATCTTTTCATTACCGATCCTCATTTCGCAGAGAAAAATGTCATAATGTTTTCAAAGTTTACCACTGGAGGACGCCACTTATCCGTTTTTATTTAAATGTTGATTTTTTCTGAATTGCTAGAGAGCCTATATTATATTTGGGCAAGAGAGTGGTCATGGTAAGAGATTTTTCTTATTGGTTCTCGCAATCACGTGGTATAAATCCGCCATGTTCCTCCCAACGGGAGTCAGCTGGAGTGTGGTTATAGCGTTGTGGTGAATGAGAAGTGAGATTACTAACGTAATTATTATTAATCTAACATTAATTTAGAATAAACAAATGTGATCTCATCATCAAATTACAATGCACTTGAAATTCTTCGAACCTTTCTGCGCTTAACTTTATTGATTTAAAATAATCTGTTTATTAAAAAAAAAATTATGAGGATGATAAATAAAATAGGATGAAAGTACAAAAAAGCATTTCCAAAAAATGGTACTTTCAGCCTTTTATCCTTATTAAATTTAAAAATGAATTTATTTTTTTTTTAAAAAAATATTTTTATTGAATTTTTTTTTTTAATATAAGTGATTTTTTTTTTTTTTGATAAATGAAATACAAATCCTGTAGAATGTGTAGGCTATGTACAATGTTTTTAAAAGATATTTTTTTCTTAATGTTTT
>JAQGAZ010000618.1:0-52139 GCA_034692225.1 Polydesmus complanatus
CCCCAAATTAACTGAATTGCAAAAAAAAAACTTGCAAATTTATACAGTACTTTCTAATTCGAAAGGGAGAGGGGGAAACGGCTTCCGAAAAATTAGTTGCTCCGGGGCTCGGAATTGCTCTACTAGGGCCTATCGTCACGGCACCACCTCCCCGAATTAAAAAAATAAAAGTTTAAGCTTAATTATTACGCAAAAAATAAATTATTTGCAGCAGGCTATTAAACCTGAGGAGCAGCTATGGAGATTCAGTACAAAGAAATTCACTGTTAACGAATTCCTATTAAATTATAATAATTAATGCATGTATCTTGGTATTATCATATTGTTACTATTAGGTAAACAATAGTACTATTTTCCTAACGAAACAAGACTAGTATTAAATGAGATTTAATTCACGTACATTTACTGAATGGTGTTTCCGACATCGAGTGCGCGCTTATCCCGAGATTTTTCGACATTCCATTATTTCATTCGCACTTTTTGTTAGAAACCGAACATTACGCCTCTGAGTCACGACTATTATTATTATTAGCCTATACCGGTTGCACATGCCATGATTTTATTGGAACCGGTAAATAAAGTATTTTTTTTTTTTAGCCCTTCAATAAAGCAGCTCCCTCCTACGGAAATATAAGAAAAGAGAAATTCGATAAAAAAAAAAAATTCGTAACCGCAGTCACCAAAAGATGGCGCTAGGTCAGCTTTCGTGTTTACTGTGGTTATGAAACTCCGTTTTGCATCTTTTTGAAGTCGCAACCCCGTTTTACCAAAGGTGCAGCATCTCAAGACTAGATCGTAAACCCCACTCTGCGTCCCTCGCATTGACGAAGCTGCGTCTTTGCCAGCTCTTGTTTTTTCTCGGTATCCAAACAATTTTTCTAAGCATAAAAAAGTAGATTTTTTGAAAAAAAAAAATCTTTAAAGTGACCCATACTGTCTCATTAATATATATTATGAATTTTTAAGACCATAAAAATGAGTAAAAAAAAAAAATAATAATAATGAAACTTATTCTATGGTGGTATTACATGATTTCCTATCCTAAATCGCAATTCACTTTGCATTTTTTTTTTATTAAGGCATTCAATTTATATGGATGTAAAGCTATTAGGTACGGGCATTTTATTTCTATTTTTTGAGGCAAAATTGTAATTAATTTTTTAATTATTGTTCGTTCATCTATGCGTAACTTATGCATTTAAAATACTATCTGCACAATAATTTGGTATTTGTTGCATTGATTAAACATCTTAAAAAAAGCATTTTTAACCACCATTTGGTGCAAAAACAAAATTTCAAATGTTCACCTTACAGTATAAAAACGACGATTTTACATGTAAATTGCCCTCATTCGCACGTGAATTGCATGAAAAATAAATCAGGAAAACAAAATTAACTTCTTAAAGAAGAAAAATTATGTCTTAAAAAGTTGAATTTTTTGTTAAAAATTTTTAGTTTAAATTGGACTTATCTGGTTATTACCACAAGACTTTAAATTCAACATTTTATATTTAAATAACCGCAAAAAAAAAAAAAAATTAAAAATTATGATTAAACTTGTTTAAAAAAACCATTTCTATCAATAAAATTTTAAAATCGAAAATTTTGTAATATCTCCCATAGTAATCTAGGTTTTCAAATATACACGATGTAAACATGTTATTACCTATTCAATTATTATTATTATTTTTTTTGAAATCGATACCTATATTATTTTGTGATTGTTTGATTCTGATGTCGGGCATTGATAGTAATTGCGAGTGACACGCGAAACCCCTGGGTCCCGACTAAGAAAGGGTCCTAAAGCACGTTTGATATTAAGTTTGAATAAAGAGCTGGCATGGCAGTGTTCATAATCGAGTGGAAGGTACGTAGGAGAAGGGGGGGGAGTGAGAGGTATAAAAAAAATAAAAGGTAAAGTTTCCTATTGACCAATTGAGTCCTATTGAGAGCGGCACAAGCCGCGGGACCATTGAATTTCCCCGGGAGTGACCTATGCTCCTCGGACAACCTAAAAGAACTTTTTTATACCCAACATACACAAACTCAAAAAAAATATATATACGGGGCAGGATAAAAAGAAACGTTAAGCTCCATTTTTTTTTTTCTCTCTATCTCTCTCTACTTTTGTCCAGTTGTAAACGCTCGAATGATCCGAGTAATCCTAATGCGTTGCTGCTGCCCTCTGTTTACAATTGAATTGACCAAATACAGTAGAGCCAAAACAGACTGCGCGTGCACCCAAACAGTCTACCCACATCCATTTACATTTTTTTTTTTTAAATTATTTTTTTGAAGGGTATAAAATACTTTTTGGTTAATAATGAAATCGTAGTCAATAAAAAAATTTTTCTTTGATTTTTAAATAGGTGTTTTTAATATTTCTTCACTCGTTAATTTTTAAAATCGAAGTTAGATTAGAAAATTAACTATTAAGGAGTTAAAACTTGGCAGCCCAGTTCATGCTTTTCACTAATAAACATTAAAGAGTTCATTTCATAAAACACTTCAAAATTAATTTCCTTTTCTTCATAAATTTTTCTCAAAAAAATAGGAATATGGCACCAGGCGCCTTATATTATCTGCCGGAAGAAGTCAAAATTAGAAAAAAAAAAACTAGTTCGGTTTAAAACCTAGCCCAAACCCACTCCTATAACATAATAATTCTGCCTTAAAAATGGAGTTATGGAACTTATGGTATAGTTAGGTTGAATTCCGATAATATACAAATTAACCATTTTCCAGCATAATTTAAATAAATTTTTTAAAAAAAATATATACAGATAGGTATATAACCTATTATACAGGGTGATATCAGCCCAAAAAAATCTTAAGACTTTTTGGATACGGTTGCCTACTGGTATAGAAAATTATTGATGAATAAAATGAAAGCTTTATGAAAATCGATTTATGGTGAAACTATTTAATTTTTAAACTGAGCACTAAAATGTAAAATCCAAATTTTGATCAAATTTTGATACAAACAATGTATCACTTTCAGCACTAGTATTGTGGTTGTTTGTTTACATACCGTTTCGCAACTTTCGTATTAAATCTTTTAATTCGAAGCAATATTTTTTTTTGGGTGCCAACATACCAAATTAATTTATCTGAACCAAAATTAATGTCCAATAAAGAAAACTATTCAAACTAATGAGTTTGATTATGTCAACAGTAATCAGATTTCAGTCCGAATTATTTTTAAAATAACTTTAAAAAAAACATAGCCTACGGTATTTTTTTTGAGAAAAACCTCCAAAAAAAAAATCCCTTTTCCGATAAACTAATTTCATAAAAACTTAACTATTTTTATCCCAATAAAAATAATTTTTTGTTAAATGATCTAAAATTAGACTAGAACAGAAACCTCTCTTTTCCATATCTGTTAGGAGTGGAAAATACCATACAATAATTAACAATATTAGACTGTAAGGTATACCAAATGATAACCAGGTAACCCAAATTACATTAACTCTTATGTCAATTGGATGATATTGTCTGCTAGCTCCGAGTGTAAACAAGTTTAAAATTCAAGCAAAAAAAAAAAAAAAAAAAAAATGAGCACACCAAAAATTATTGAACGCTGAACTTAAATTCTTAAAAATAAATAAATAAATAAATAAAATTAATACTGTTTAAGTAAAAAAATTTACAATGTACCGTAATTAAATCAATTTTTGCTTTTATATAAAATGAAAATCCTTCGCCAAAAAATGAAAAATAGTTTCGGCGAGCAAAATAATTGGATTTGACGGCGCGGCGTAAATTTAATTTATGTAAAAACATGAAACGTAATAGTTTGGACATGGGATATCTTTTCATCAATCCCTCCCCCCACCCTGCCACCCAACCGAATCCTGATCCGGGAGCATCCAGCCAATTTGTTTTCTCGCAGATATTTTTCGGGATTAGACAAAGCCAGCTGCAGCAGCTGAGTTAAGTAGAGCTGGACAAAGGTCAGTTGCAACGTTCGGCTCTCCCACGTGACTTATTCAATTTCATCCAGTGCGTGCGGTGACCATTGACTGGACCTAGTTTGTGTCCAGAACCAACACCCCCACACACCTCCTTTTTTTCTCTCCTTTTTCTCCCAGACCGATTTTTTCGATTTAATATCTTTTTTTTTTTTTTTGTTCTATTAAGTTACCATAGTCGAGCGTGACTCACGGGCAGACGCGATTTTTCGCTATGCTCGGACCTATAATAATTCTCCTGCCCTCTGGACAACTGACCTCTTGACCTCACAAAAATGCCTTCCCTATATTCTACTTCCGTCGTTTTCCTCTCGCTCCAATAAAATTTATGTGATTTTACTTTTCAAAAATGCAAGAAAAACGTAATTTGTGCTTGAAATAAATTATCATTAGAATTAAATTTTATGAAAATTTTAAATGACAGCATTCGCTTATTTTAAAATAATTAAAAAATTGCATTTGAAAATTTCAAATTCAATAATATTTACACTTAAATTTTTCAAAAAATCCAAAAAAAAAAAAAAAAAACCTTTGATTTGTGCCCATTTTTATGATTCTTAGAAAATCTAAAATGCTCAATTTAATAAAAGTTTTTAAATTACAGCACTCGGTTATTTATTAAAATACAGTAATTAAAAAGTTGCATGTTAAAATTTTCATCATTTAAAATAATTATTAAACACCGTAGCGTTTATAATAAAAAAAAATTCCAAAAACAAATAAAAAAACATTACAGTATAATTTTCTAAACCTTATATTGCTTGAAAAAAACAATTAGTAGAAAATTTAAAGTTTAAATAAATAATTTTTTAAAAAAAAAATTTCAGCATTTGGCTTACTATAAAATACAGCAATTAAAAAAAATTGCATTTTAAAATTTTTACAATTTAAAATAAAATTTTTTTTTACAAACAATACAGAAAAAAAAAATATTGATTCTTAAATCGTTTTCACGTGAATAAATTTATTCTTAGAAAATCTAGCGCTCAATTTAATAAAAAAATTATTAAATTACAGAACTTGCTTATTTATTAAAATAATTTAAAAAAATGCTCTTTATAAACCTTAATCATTTCAAATTAAATACCGTAATGTTTTTTTTTAAAAAAAAAAATACAGGTAAAAAAGTGATTTTTAAACATATTGCTTGAAAATAATTATTATTAAAATAATTAATGCACAATTTAATAAAAGTTTTAATTCCAGCTCTTGCTTATTATAAGCTAAATAAAAATTAAAATAATTTTCTATTTTGAAATTTTCATTATTTCAAATTAAATAAAGTTTTATTTTTTTAAAATTAAATAATAATTTTTGAACTTTTTTTTTTAAAGTGCCAAAGGTTGAGGATGGTGCAAAAAGGGCCGAAGTTTTTAAATAAAAGCAAAAAAAAAAAAAATTTAAAATATTAACACAATTTCAACTTTCTTTACTTGTAACGTGAAAATTTTGTCCAAAAAACATAAATTTACATTTTCTAATACATACAAATCATTCATCATCCGTTAGGAGCGCGGCTGTCGCTCGCCAACCGAACCCCTCAATTATACCTATATCCTATTCTACATTCAAAACGAACCGACGCTACTCAAAAAGCTCTTTAAAAGGCCCTAAAAGCGCGAGGAGCCAATTGGAGCAGTTGAAAGCGCAAAAAACCTTTGGCGAGCAGTCACATAACGCCGATGACGTCGCCCAATTGAAAAGTGTGTGCGAGGCGTGTCTCCCTACCCTATCTCTATCTCTCTCCCTTACCACCTCCTTCTATGACGAAAGCAGGTTCGACCGCGTAAGGCAGGCAAAGCGTGTGCGTGTGTACGGACGGTGGTGGTTGAGAAACGCAATATGGCCGCTATAGTGGACTGGGCTGGAACGGACATCGCGAGTGACCAGCGATTAAACCCCGCGAATGTCATGTGAATTACGGAAAGCCAAAATCGAAACATGAGAAATTAAGGCCATCGATCAATCGAAACGGTGGGATATTCATTTGCTGGCATTGAGTCGATTGAGCGCGCATTCACCGGTCAACCACATGGCTTCAGGTGAGAGAGAGAGCGAGTGGGCAGGGAAGGTAGGGGGGAGGAGGGCTGGGCGCAATGCATGGGCCTAATCAAAACACTTTTATTTATTTTTTTTCTAAATTGGCGGGAAATATTATTATACGAGTCCGGATGTTACGGTAACATGTTTTATCGTTTACGCTTTTAACCTTGGGAGCTGGCTGCGTTAAGTGGCAGCACCTGTATTCACTCTTTTTTTTTTTTTTAACATTATAATAGAAAGGTCAAGGGAGCCTTGAATCATCACTCAAAAACTGCGCTCTTTTCAAACGAAAATTCGATGATTCAATCAAAAAAAAATATTTTTTTTGTTATGTTTACATTGAAAAAAAAAATAAAAATTTTTTTTAGCGCGAAATGGAGTGATTAACACGGTTACGTAATTTAATTAGAAAAAGGGCGGGAAAATGTGTGCGCTGACGAAGAAAAAAATACAAACACGTGGTTAAATAGAGAGGCAAAAAAAAAAGCTTCCAATTCAAAATTTATTTATGGAAAACCAAAAAAAAAAAAAAGTTTATTCCAAAATATTAAAATTAAATTTTGCACGAAAAAATTGCCATACAAATTTTATTTTCTACTCCGTATAAATTAAATTTTGTTTACTGTTTTAAAATTTATTTTTTTTTCTAATATAAAAAGTGAAATTTTGATCGATTTAAAAACCGTAAATTTATTTTTATGATCATAAAATTTACCCGCCAAAATTTAATTGCCTGTCTTAAAAAGTTTTCTTTCTTTTTAACATTTTTAAATGTGGTTTCTCTCCCTCCTGACCCTCTTATTTTTTTTAACCTATTTTTGTTTCTCACCAGACGCAAAAAAAAAAAAAAAAAGTCGAGAAATGTCCGTTAAAAATGGCGTCTAAAATTGGGGGTCCTCTCTCTCTCTCTCTTTCATCCCCCCCACCCTTTCAAGAAACCACAATTTGGACGGTCAATACAGAGGACAATGGTCATCCGCACTCTACATTGGTCACCACGCGAACTTTTTTTTTTTACATTATTTTGTATTTTTTCCCTTTCTCAGAATTTATGTTAAAAAACTGAATGGTGAATAGGAAAGAAAAAAAAAATGGAGAGAGAGAAGCGGAAAGAGTGGTTTGAATGAGGAGGGGTCAGTTGAGTTAAGATGGGACCCGGGTACGCCAGTGTTAAGCTTGAAAGGAGAGGTTGACCAGCAGACAGGAAAAGGGAGGAGAGGAGGATTGTGGAAGGGAGAGAGAGCGACGGAGACGTTGATAGAGAATTTTTTTTTTTTTTTTTGGGTACAGGGTGAAATCAAAATGTGAGTGGAGAAAGGTGGGTGGGACGCGTTCAAGTAGGTGAAGAATGCGGCGGTATGATGTTGGGATGACCTTCGAACTTGAGTTTTAAACTGTGCCGTGACTCCAATTTTGACCGACAATAGGAACGTTTTCTTCCTCCCGCAAGTGCGGAGTTGGAAGAGAGAGAGAGAGATTGGTTTCGAGGTTGTACCTCCATTCGCAGGACCCATCAAAAAGGTCCTTTTCAAAAGTACAATAGGCCTTTTCAAAAAAAGAATTTACTGTTTACATACAAATTTTGTTTTCACTTTTTAAAAACTAGGTTTTTTTATTATTTTGGAGATTTTTTTGTATGGGAAGTTTATAAAGTGTTAAAAATTTTGATTATAATTTTGCAGAATTTTAGTGAATTCGACTGTTAATTTATTACTATTAATGTTTATTTTTGTTTTCGAAATGTTTAAGCAAACTGCGTTGCCACCAGAGTTGTTTAATACCTAGATTTAGCGACTAAATCTTGGGACAGTTTTTATGTTGTTGCCATAGTATGGAGCAAAATTTTGTTGAATTCGAATGTATTAATTTTCGGTGTTAACTGTTTTTGTTTTTGAAAAAAAGTTTGAGGGCATTTCGTGGCCTTCGGATTTCTATAACACTGTGTCTAGATTTAACGTTTTGGCGGGAGTCAAAATAGCTTATAACAACATTTCTGCCTAGAAAGATTTCGTTAAATTGGACTTTTTCTAGCCAAATCAAAAGTTAAAACGAGTTTGTTGGTAACCGCAGCCCGGATTTAGCCACAATGCAGTAATAATTAATGGTAACAGTTTGAGCTCTGAATTAACCCGAATTAAAAAAGTGTAAACTCGGATCTATTAAGCGATAATCCGGATTTAAATCCGTAAAAATGGGGGGGGGGGAGAGAAATTTCATTTTAAACCGATACAATCAAATCATAAACAAAATTTTGAGAGTTTATGAAATTCCAATAACTTAACCTAAATTTCCAATAAATAATAATAATACTGGAGTATTGATAATAAAAATTAACCAAAATAATAATCACTATCAATCTCCTAAATATTTTTAAAAAATGCTATAAATGTAAAATCTTCAAACAAAAGTTTCAATTCAAAATTTTTAAACAAATTAAACGAAACACATGTGCAACTAAAATTCTGGTTAATTAAAATCTTAAAAATGAGTCATCGTCGTCGTTGGGGGGGGGGGGGGATTGATTACCAGCTAAATTCTGTTATTCAGTAATATTTCGTCGCCACCCGAAAACGAACTGGAATTTTGATGACAGCTAAAAAAAAAGATTAAGAAAAAAAAATTCCCTTTTATTATTTTTCGAACAAGATAAAAGCTTAAAACGAGTTTAGAAAAATTCAGGATACGCGCATAAATTTGCCTGGTTTATTGATAACCGCAGCCCAAGATTTAATCGCAGAAATTAATGGAGATTTAAATCTCCACAAAATGGGAAAACAGTAATTTTAAAATCTCGACGAATCAAAATTATTGACAACCAAAATATCTTTCTCCCATCAAGTTCAGAGTTACGAGTTTTAAAGTTTTGATGGTAGCCAAATTCCTTTTTAGACCCAGATGAAAGCAAAAATCGGTGATGTATGCGCAGGTTTACCGATAATTTTTGAATGACTTTGAGCATTTTGAAAACATTTAAATTAAAAACAAAAAAACAGTTAACATGTGCATGTGTTTTTGATATGCGCAGTATCAATGAAAAACCAAAAAATTTCAAATAATATAACTTAGATTTTGTGGTGTGGAAACGCAACGTTTGGGTAATGAGCCGGGTAATAATGGCTTTCTATAGAAAACAGTTACAATTTCACGTTATGTAATGTAAACGTGAATAGCTGGGTCACGCGATGCTAGACATAACATTTTAAGTTTGAATAGCGCAGACGCACTATATTTTTTTTTCCTGTTTGTAAATTATCATTCGAGGAGATTATTATTTTTTTTTTACCTTAGGTTTCATAACGTGTAATTGAAAAAAATTAGAGAATAAATTGAGGGAGGGTAATTTCGTGAGGCTAATTTTCTCCGCACTAATAAAGTTAACGTAATAATATTGATCATCATTTGTGGCCGCCGATGGGATTTACAAACTTATGCTTAAATTAAATGGGGAAAATCAATGAATAGAAGCTCATTGGATGAAAAAACCATTAGAAAAAAAACCGATTTTTCTTAAACAATTTTGGTCTCAATTTGGCTTAACTCAATTTGGTCTTATTTAAAATAATTGTTTACTAGTCATTAGTAATTTTTTATGTAAAAAAGAAAAAAAACACTCGCAAAAAATAAAAGGATTCGATTTTATATTAATTTTTTTTTAAATACAGTAAACTGTAAGTTACTTATTTAATTTTAGAAACTGCGCTATCATTATTACGGTATTATTTTTTGGACTTATTTTCAACAGTCTAGCTTGAATTCTTCAATTCTATTACTATTTTATGCGTGAAGAGCGAATGCGAGTGAACATAATAATTTTTGGAATTGGGCAGTTTTATGATTTAATCGATAAAGAGTATAAAATCGATCAAATTTTCGATAGGAAAATAAACTGTTTTGAACTGCAAAAGGTCAAATTCGAAGAGAAATAGCAGATAAAAGCATATTTTTTTTTTAAACGACGTTGAATAATAATTTTATAAAAGTTGTTCGTACTATTATTATTATTTTTAAATAATATTTACCGTTAATAACAAAAAAATAGTAATTGTTTCAAAGCCGGATTTTTAAATTTAGCTCTTTGATGCTTGTTTTGCGCACACAAATCCTACAAATTCATGACGAATTTTCTCTACATTATCTCGTTTGATTGGTATTTAGACCCTGTTAGAATCTGTTAACTGCCAAAGTGTCATTCAAAAATCCTTATTACATGATTGGCCCTGATTCAAATTTTTTGTTCCAACTCTGTATGTTGGGGCACACTACTTTTTTTTCTATTAACCTAATTTAACAGGTAATTGGATACTACCAGGCGCTGTGATAAATGCTATACATACGAACATAACCGTATAATGATTTTAAATTACAACTCTTGAGACGCAATTTTATCGCGCAATTCGAGAGAGCCTAGACATTGCAAAATAGCGTTCACGTAATACTTTGAATGTCAATAGTAATGAAATAAATGTAGACCCAATTTTAATAAGGCTGAGTCAGTATCTCAAAAATCCTACTCGTAAAATCTGACATAATATGGTTAAAAATTTGAGCTATGTAACTAGCAACAGTATAATCAAAAATTCAAAACAAAATTATTTCGCTCGACTTGTCCATTTCTCAAGAAAAACTTTACCGTAAATAAAGTAATTGTCGGAAATAATTTTTTATACGATATACGGTATATTATTGTTTTTAACTAACTTACTACTGTATATACTTTTTACGACTAAACTGTATAAAATCTACGAAAATTTAAGTTTTCATATCCTATTCAATTAGGAATGAATGAAATTTCGAAATCTCTCGGGTGAAATCGGTTGAGCATTTTATAATTACCGGGTATTATAATAATTTAAAAAAACAAAATGTTAAACGGAGTTTTAAAAAAGTTGAAAAATGACACACGAGTCGCATTTTAAATCTAATAATAATAGTCTTCTATTAATAAAAAATAAGTGGGCTAATGTAAGCTCGACTCCTCCAACTCCCTCAATTTGCGATTACACCTATTAAAATGATGTTTCTTTGTGTTGAAGCGGATCACAAACTTATTTTTTTTTTCTTCAACCGAAAGAGAGACGGATATTATATAAAAAAAAAAAATCATGAAAAAAAAAAGTGGAACTCGACGTCAACCTGCGCAGTATCCCCTCCCTCCCCATCGTCTACCTGTGTAATCGCTTACAAAGAATAGAACTGAGATAGATATAAAAAAAAAAAATTTTTTTCTTTATTTTGACCCTCGTACACACGTTCCCATAAAACTAGGCGGAGTATTTTGTAAGTCGAGATCTGTTCCCTCCCAACCAACATCAACCTATTCAACCCTCAGCTAACAAGATGTCACATAACTTTTTAATTATTCAACGACAAACTTTGAATTTTTCTTACTTATATCGCTTTTCATTTTAAGAAACTGCATTTTTTTAAAAAAACATTCTAATTAAAAGCTACATCTCGGTGCCCTTTTAATTATTTAATTTAGAAAAATTAAACATTCTTAATTTTCTTTTACTGCTTTTAATCATTAATTATAGCGCGTCAAAGTTTGTGAATTTAGGGCCAAAAATTTCCTTAAAAAAAAAAAATAGTTAAAAAAAGTACTCAAGTGTATGAAAAACCGGGCCAAAATTATTTTAAATGTTGTTTTTATTTTTGTACGCAAATTTAAGCTTATTGTAGTTCGTAAGGAGCGCCGCAATCGCTTTGTCCGTACGGTAATTAAATTAATTAAATACTGTACTAGTCTTATTTCATTATAAAATAATGCAAAACCGCTTTAAAGAACTCTAATCAGGAAGAAGCCAGTTGGGGCACCTTAAATAATGAATTCACTGGGACTCAATACAGCATTTCAAAATCGGCGATAGAATTAACTACGGTACTGAGTCTTCATTTTTAAAAGTTGTGATAATCGTAAAAGGAGTTTTACCAAGCGAGATTAAATTTCCTACAAACAAGATTTAGCCAAAACCCCCTTTTTTTTAAAAAAAAAAAAAAAAAAAGAACCGGATCAAAATTTAGTTTTCTAAAAAAAAAAAAAAATGATGCGCACTCATCACATAAATTTGCCAGCTTTTTTTTGTTGGTAGCCATAACATAGATTTAGCAAGAACCGAGATCAGGATAGAACTACATTTGCATTAAACCAGAGAGGCCTACAGTATCCAGATTCCTCCATGGTCCCCATTTGAAATTTTTTTAAAAATATTTCTCACATACTGTAGCCTACTTTTTTTTTTTTTTTTTTTTTGCGTTCATACATTTTTTTGAAAGTTGATAGCGGGAGGAACTGTACGGAAACGAAGGAGGGTTCATACATTATTTTAAACCAAATTTATGTTTCGAGCTACAAAAAAACAACATTCTATTGGTTTCATTAAATTTTTTTTTGTTATTGATTTTGGTTCGTTAGATTCGGTGGAGTCTTCATCGTCGGTGGAGGGCAGCGGAGAAGGAGGAGGCGAAGGACCGGCAGAGAGTGGACGCCGAAAGGGTCGTTGCAAATGGTTCAACGTGGCTAAAGGCTGGGGATTTATAACACCGGATGATGGAGGACAGGATGTGTTCGTGCATCAGGTAAACATCTCCTTTTCTCAGAGTCAGCTGGCTATGGCGTGAGTCTGCTTTTTATCCCACCCCTCATCTTTTACCCCCTCTTACAAAACCCTACCCCCCCCCCCCCTCTCTCTCTCTCTCTTTCTCTCTGCTTCGTTCTTGGCGAACTGTAAATATAGATGGAGGTCAGGGTGAGGGTTTGAAAGCTTGCCTGTTTTTTTGCTACTATTTTTGGAAATGGGGGTGAGGGCAACAGTGAGGGTCCACAACTACGCGCTTTTTTTTTTCTTCCTTCTTTTCTAAAGCTTGACCTGTCAAGTTTTTACCCTCACATTTTTTTTTTGTGGGGGAAAAATTTTCCATTTCACGAAACTGCAAATACACTACCAACTGTATATTACTAGTATTTTCAAAGGAATTTTTTTAAGATAAAATCAATTTTTTTTCTAATTTTATTCATTAATTTTATATATTTATTAAAAAAAATAAAATAAATAATTTTTAAAAAAAAATTTAATTAGATAAAATTTTGAAAGGCTTATAATATTATTTTAGTTGATGGTTTTGGTTTTCATGTTTTTAATGTTAATGCAGAGTGTCACATAATCACAACCGAAAATGTTTAGAGTTTAACGATGGAATTTATAAGTCTCATTAAAACACAATAATTATTATCGAGATAAAGAAATGAAAATATTTTTTAAATTTAAGGGTTTTTTTTTTAAATTAATTTCAACGAATAAAATAATTATTGTCCTGCAATTTGTGCAAAATTTGACAACTGAAAGCGGTTCAAATTTCTCAATTTAGATTTAGCGACGTAAAATGTTTGGTGGCAATAAAAAGAGATTAAATTTCTATAAACAAGAAGTAGAATTAAGCGAGTTTAAAATGATTATACTTTTTAACCTTATATTCAGTCACAATGTATAAATTAAACGAGATTTAAAATTAAGTTTAAGCCAGAAAAATGTAAAAAAAAAATTTCTTTGGTAAAACTAAACAAACATTTAATCGAATAGAATTTCAAGTATAAACTTCAAATTTTTTTGGGTTCTGTTTTGCGGTTTGTTCACATTAATTCTTAAATCGGAAAGGAATTTGTAAATAATTAAGGTGATCGAGTGGGTAGTAAAAAAAATATATATACCGTATATGTATAAAAAAAACTTAAATAAAAATCGATTGCTTAAGCCTTATATGCTCGAGCATTGAAAAAAACAAAATATTGGATGTCAAATGAAGCCAAATATTGGTTTAAATGACGTTTCTTGGCTTACACAACTTCATTTTATTCTCCTCAATCTATATGATAAATACTTTGGAGTGGATTCGATTTCGTTCTTTTTACGAGCCCCCACAAACTGCGCGTAGGATAGGTATATATCGAATTGTACACGGTGTCCCTGCCAAACGCAGAAATAACATTTCCTTTTTTCAACAAACTCAAAAGCGGCAGCGCATTCTATTTTCATTAATTTTATGGTAAACAAATAGGCTTATTGTAGCATCATTATAACAAAATGGGTTTTGACATTTAAGATTGTAAATTTCATCATACTGTATTTATGTAAACTTATAAACTACCGGTATTAAAATAAAATATTAAATTATTATTTTATTTGGTAAAAAAAAAAAAAGAATTGAAAATGCCGGACGTCACCCTGTAGAAATCAGCGAGCGAAAGCATCAATTTAGAAATGCGATCGATTTTTTTTTTCTCACTCAACTCCGGTTGACTTGAGTTTGATGATGTCATCACGACAGCTTCCATTTAAAATTCTAGCCACTACGATTTCATTTTCTTCTTCTCTCCCTCCCCCCCCCCCCCTCCCCACCTACCACACTTTTCAACTCGAAACGCCATTTTAGGACGCCCTAAAACCACCCTCGCACTCACTCCCTTCGGCTATTTCAAATCTAATTCCGAAAAGTCAAAAATACCGCCCGGAATATTTTAACCGCACGGCCTCTATCTCTCTCCATCGCGGATAAATCATATTACTGTATGCTGTAATATTTATTTTTTTTTATATATACGGTACCGATATAACTCCCATGCTTCCCATATATTTCTTCAAAACTACGCTCAAAAACTTAACGCGCGTTTAATGGTCACCGCGTTTGTTTACATCTTTAAAATTGATCGCAACTTATAGTCAGCTTAAAAAAAAAACTATCAGCGGATATGGAAGAAAAAAAAAACATCAATAAAAAGTTAATTAATAAGAATCAATTGCCTGCCAATATTGTTGGCGATGCACAAAAAAATGAATTAATTTGGGGGGGAGGTGGGGAATGGAAATGAGTGCCATTCGAACGTAATTTTAGCTAATTCCCGTTCGCACAAATCAATAAATTTGCACCGGTAATTTATACACAGCGTCCGAAAAAAAAAGTGCGCCCAAAATGATACATGGAAAAACTTTACATTAATGACTTTTACCCTAATTTAAATCTGGGGGACTTGAAGAAGTGCGCCAACGTATGAGACAGGCATGAGACGAGTTCGATGAAGCTGTGATCAATACAGCGCATAGTGAGTGGGTATGACGCTTGTGCTGACGCAGAATTAAATGTTTAAAAAAAAAAAGTCCTTAAAGTAAAAATTTGTCCATTTCTATATTAAAAAAAATTGTGTAAACTACGCGTGATTTTTATGTAAAATGTGGGGGGCGCTGAAAAATGTCGTGGGTGGAGTTAAAATGTTGATTTTAAAATGCAGTTCGCTATTCATCTGCTGCAGGAAGAGATGTATAATAAAAGGAAAGGAGGAGTTTTATAATTTAGTTTATATAATTCGTATCTACGATAGGGTCCCTGTTGGGAGAATGATATTATTGGTTGGGCAGACTTGAATTTCAAAATGATAAACAAGAGGGAGAGAGAGAGTTTTTGATAAAAAGTAAGCGCGAGTGCTTGCTTTTATAATAATATAATATAAAAGCGTGTAGATAAAAAAAAAAGGAAACCAGGATGAAGTAGGTGGGTGGGTTAGAGGAAAGGGAGAGAGAGGGAGACAAAAATGTTGGGACTACAAGATCGATTTGTATGGTGAATAAAAAATTTTAAGAGTGGGAGAAAAAATTGAATAGAAGAAAAAAAAACGATATTGATCGAAAAAAATAGGGGATTAAAACGTAAAGTCGTACGTGTATGGTCAACACTATCATTATTTTAATAAGGAATTGTGTTTTTTTTTTGGGGGGGGGGGGGGGGGGGGTTCATTTTTTGTGTGTGCTACCCACACGTAAAATTATTATTTTTTACGTGACTTTTTTTCTACTTAGAACAATTACACTTATTTGTCTTTTTCTATTTTCTTCTCTTTTTTTTATAATAATATAAAAATAATAATAATGAAAGAAGAAAAAAAAGTTGTTTACTTTTATGTAGGAAGCTTTGTTTAGCTTTATTTTGTGGGGGTAAAACATTGCGCTTCCTGTTTTGACAGTTTCCGGACTAAATTATACCTTACATCACATGCCCACACACACAAAAAAAAAAAAATATTCGCGTACGGACCTTTTTTTTTTCTTCAATTTTTTTTTTTTTAAAAAAAAGATAGAATTTATTTTTTTATAGGCTTAAAATTTAGTGTTGGAATAAATTTTGAAGCGATAAGCCTAATTCCGTATATTACAGTAGGTTAAGATTTAACATAGAGATATGAAAATGTGTGACAAGTTATTTCTGGATTTTTTGGTTTTTTTTTTTTTGGAAAAATGCGGTTGATTTCGCGCCGGGAAGAAAGAACTTTGGAGTTTGCATCCATAAAATTTAATTTCCATTCGAAAAATTTCCCCAAAAACTCTGTAAATATAAATTACTTATCTTTTTGCGCAAATTCAAATAATGATAAGCGCTCATCAGAGATAACGCTACGCCCCTTATTCATCTTTACCAATGCTTTAAAAATCAAAGCGAAAATCATGTTTTTACGTAAAAAAAAAAAATAATAATAATAATAATGGGTTCCATTCCTTAAAAATTCAGCGTATAGTATTACGAGACTTAACTCGCTTTAAATGTGGAATTAATGTTAATTCCAAACGCCAGTACACTATGTCATTTGTCAAAACTTTTGCGCTAATGAATTATGAATGCTGCGAATTGAAAATTAAAACCCCAAATACTTTAAAATATTACGACTCTTTAAAATTAAATTTCAAATAGCATACCGCATGCCGGTATTAAATGTACAACAAATTCTATTATCCGAACGTAACGTGGTCAATGGCGTAATAACTTAGAATTTATAGAAGTTTGATGCTGTTCTAAAATTCAATATGGAGCAACTTTTCGATATTTTTTTATAACGGTAATAACTTTTACAGATTCTAAAAATAAATAAATAAAATAACAAAACTCCCCCAAAACAAAACAAAAAAACACAGTAATAAAACCGCATTTTTAAGAGCTTAAAATTACCTTTTAAGGATCAAAACATCCTGAAATGGACCTTTAAAAGGTACTAAAATACCAAATGTTCTAAACTAGTTTATCCTGAACATCGAAAACTAGTTTAAATTGAAAATCGGCATAACTAGTTCTTCATAAAATCGGAGTTTTGCGTATATCATAAAAAAATCAAACCCAAAATACTCGTGCTCAAAAAGTAGTTAGTTGAGCCCAGAACTTTTGAAAAAAAAGTGAATTGTGGAAAAGAAATTGTGGAATAGGTACATATGTATTGTGCTAATGTATGGTGAATCTTAACTAAAGATAATAATTAACTCCTTATTTACTTTTGTTACTTTTTCTAGTCCGCTATCCAAATGTCTGGCTTTCGGAGTTTGGGCGACGACGAAGAGCTGGAGTTCGAGGCAAAAGAGTCTGACAAAGGTCTGGAAGCCACCGTCGTGACAGCCGTGGGGGGCGGAGATTGCAAAGGAAGTACCAGAAGGCCATTGTCTAAAAAGAGGTTTCGAAAAGTTAGGTTAGTAAGAACTCTAGGTTATATTTTTAAAATTTTAAACAAAAAAAAAAAAACAACATGAGAAAAGCAATTTAAGAAAAAGGGTTTTCAGGTGTTATAACTGCGGAGAATTCGCCAATCATATCGCCGCCAAATGTAGCATGGGACCTCAGCCTAAAAGGTGTCACAATTGCAAAAGTGACGACCACCTGATAGCGGACTGTCCGAACCGCGAGGCCAAAACTACTCAGAGCTCCAGCGACGAAGGCGGCGGCAGCAGCAGTCCAGGCGGAAAACCAGGAACCGAGGAAGTGGAGGAAGAAGAAGAAGAAGAGAAAATCGATTCGAACGGTGCTACGAATACGGGTCCTGAGTCTGCACTTAGTCCTAGTCCTATACTCAGCCAAAGTGGTGCCGCCGAAAACGAACCACCATCATGTGCAAGTGCCGAAGAAAACGCAGCAGCGGAAAAGACTATTACCGTGTGCGTGGCCAAAATTAGTACCGACAGTGCACCTTCGCCCACCTCCACACCTATCACGTTCACTACGACCGAAGGAGTCACTACTAGACGACACTCTTCATCTACCTCGAGCGGAGGATCTGCAAATGGAAAAATTACCAAAGTTTAAACGGTGCTTTTTTTCGTACGGGTCAGTTCCTAAAAATTACAAACACTGCCCCAACCTCTCCCCGCCAATCTTTTTTTTTTATTGGTTCAAGTTTTACAATTTATTTTTCTCATTTTTTGTTATTGATTTGTTTGTTTTTTTATTATTATTATTTTAAAATTAGTAATCGGATTTTACTGTATAAAATAATAAGTCTAAAAGGATTTTTTTTCTTTTGCCAACTTTACAAAACTTCTCACCATACGTAATGATATGTTTTTTCCTTATTTTTACAAATCTTATACTTTTATTACATTATAATGTATAATTTATTATTATACAATAATTTTTGACATAGGTGTATTATTATTTTTTTTTTGTATGAGACGTGGTGAACAGAATAGATTCGAAATACAGTACGGTACTGTAGGAAATATCGGAGAATCGGTTTCAAACATGAGAATCAATTTTTAATGATTTTTTTTTTAGTTAGTTGACCCAAATTCAAGTCCAACGTAATGCAAACAAATAAGAAAATTTAATCGAATGCGTTTACTTTTTCAGTTTATTGAACTATTTGAAACTATTCAAAAATGGCTAAGTCCGTATTTTATCAAAAATAATCCCAAAAAAAAAAAATAAATAAAAAGTTTTGGTTTCAAAAACGCTTTAAAGAGAACAAAATTACAGTATTAAAACTATGCATTAAAAAAATAATGCATAGAAATTTAAAAATAAAAGCTGCATTTCAAATTAAACTAATTTCTATAAGCTTAATTCACATTTTTTTTTTCCTCCTTCAAATTTAATAAAAAATATTAATTTTGAAACGTCATCTAAATTAACCTGAAAGCGGCTTCAGCGATTTGGCAATTTTTTTTTGTCTTTTTTTCTTTCGTGTGCCATCAAAATTAGTATTTGTCATTATAAAAAATTAGCGTCCGGTTTTAGTAACCTGAATTTCGAAGTTTGGAAACCACTGTATAGCGCGCGTATTAACACCGATAGTTTGAGTCTATTATCACACACTGAACGTAGGTCAATGAAAAATGGATCAATACAAAAATAATGTATAAAAGAAATATGTAGTGTAGTTTTATCGACGTTATGTTGGGTTAGAATTTATATTTTTAAAAATTAAAAAAAAAAAAATAATAATTTTGACAACAAAAAACGTCGAGGTTTTTGAGACTAAACCAAAAGTATTGGGTGTGATCCCCCATTAAAAGGGATATTATTAATTTTTTTTTGTTTAAAAAGTTTTATTATTATTTTTTTTTTAATAATTACTATTATTATATCGCAACTTAAGTACGTAATTTCAATGTGTTCATTTTTCTCTCTTTTGATTATAAAAGTAGTTCTATTTTTTTTTTGGTTTCTACAATTTTTCCTCCTTAGTTTCGATTCACTGCCGTCCACACACACGCAATTCCATTACGAAATTCGAGGTTTATTATTTTTCACACAAATTTGAAATACAAAAATGTATTTTCCAAAAAAAAAAAATATATATATATATACTGTATACCTCATTTCTAAAAAAAAAAAAAAAAAGATCCGTAGCCACAATACTCTTACTGTAGGATCTTGTGTAATTAAACGAAGATGGTGTAAACTAGGGGGAAACAAATAGTGGTAGAAAGTTCCTATATTAAATTTATATACGTATGTATCATGTACAGAAATAGGTGTTGTGAGCAAAATAATTATTATTAACTCCCGACGCGTCTCAAATATTTTGTCGTCGGACCATTACAAATTTTTTATACTCAAAAAATAACATATTAAGTATTACTGTACTATCGATGTACTACTACAAAAAAATATGAGATAACTTTTACAACCGTTTTCTACCTCATTTAGAAAAACGAAATAGAAATGTGACATTTTATTTTTTATTTGTCAATATAATAATAATAATTCTTATGCCCGATATGTCATGCCAATTTGCAGCAATTATTATTATTGAATTTCGTTCACAGTGCCAATATTATTATTAATGATTTGCGACTGCATTGTACATGTACTTGCCCATGAACTTAATCCCATATTGATGTCATGTTTATATCTTTGTATAATGTTTACTATATAAATAAATAAAAAGGGTTGCAATCGAAAATCACTAGAAAAGTTGTGTGTTTTCCTTTAAAAAGTCTCGTTGCATAGACAGCATTAAATCTATTCATAAAATGATAAAATAATTAAAACTCCCCGTATATATAAAATCAAGGTTAAAATAATTTTATCTCGCTTAAGTGTCAAGTAGGTCCTACTTGTACTTTTGCCAACGCTTAAGAAATAATTGAGTTGTAATAATACTTTACAACCAAACCCATTAGTCGGAAAATCTTTTAACTCGTAACAACACGCGAAACTAAGGAAAAAAATTAACTTCTTTTTTTAACAATGAAATTACGGATTTCTTTGTTATTAATTTTAATACTAATCGTGTGTTACCTAGTAACAGTTAATTCCCAAAATGAAAGTGATGTGCAGCTGAAGTTCATAACTTTTGTAAGTATTACCTCAAAATATTTTATTATAAAGCTACTTTTAATAATTTTAGCGAGTTCATTTTTTAAATAAACATAGTTTTAAATTAATAGGCCCAATCAAAAATTATTTAATCCAAAAAAAGTTATCCCTTAATAATATTAATACTAAAATTTTTGTTAAACTAGATTTATTATTGTCGTAGTTCGTAATAAACGCTAAAGAACACGTTGTAAAAGGTAACCTTCTTTATTTATAATATGTACTTTAATCATGACCTTTCATTTCCACGATCATTTACAGACTAACTCTATCGATATAAACTCTCCGCTATTTATACTCTAACCCCCCAATACCCCGTCATCTCATTTACATATAATTATTAATCGAAGTGATCAAAGATCACTATAGCACAATTATGTAAAGAAATACAGTTGCTACGTGTAATGAAAAAAAGGTGTAATTTAGGTTTTCAGACACGGGATCCGATCACCCATTACTAATTTCGAAGATGACCCAAACTCGAAATTCTGGAACATACCAACTGGCTATTTAACAACGGTACGAGTATCGTCACCAAAAAAAAAAAAAAAAAAAAAAACCCCAAAAAAATTCTAATAACATTTTCTCAGTTAGGGGCTGAAAATGAATACGAACTTGGTAAATGGTTTCGTAACCATTACGGAGATTTTTTAAGTCCCTATTTCAACTCCCCGGAAATTTATCTACGCAGTACCGATTCCATTCGCTGTTTACAATCGGCTCAACTGTTCGCAGCTGGTCTCTACCCACCAACGTCGAATGAAACGTGGAACGATGGGCTCGGGAAAGTGTGGTACCCGATCCCGGTCCATTCCAGACCAATTTGGATTGATCCAGTAAGGCATAATCATGATCGACACTTTATAATACATTTTTAATGTATTAAAAAAAATTCTTTCAGTACTATTACGATTTTGCGAGGCTATATTGTCCCCGTTACCAACAATTACTTGAACTATTGCAAAAAACGCCTCAATATTCTCGCTTGTACAACGCTCACGCGGTAAGAAAGAAAAAACATCAGTTGGCAAAAAAAACCTGAGCGCTAATTACTGTTCGATAAACATTTGGTTGTTTGCCATAGACCTTAGAAGATTTGTTAATTGAGAAAAGCCAGCAAGGATTTTATAACATGACAGCGTTTCTAAACACGGGAGACACCCTCGAGATTGAGGTAAACACTGAAATTCTACGAACGATTAAGGCGACTTAATGATCCGGAAAAAAAATACCGGTATCATAAAAAATATATAATAGCATACCGTAATTATTATTTAGAAAGATTATAATCTTACTTGGCCAAAATGGATAAATGAAAGTCAAGGTAACGAAGCATTAAAATTAACGGATCAATTAACGTGGTGGTATACAAAGTTTGCAGAGGAAATAAAATTAGCCGGGGGTACCATAATTTCAAATTTACATACATAATATTTTCTTTAATATAAAAGTTAATGTTTACCTTACTCTAATTTATTAGGGGCAATGAGTAAGGAAATTATGTTTCAAATGTTTGATGTCATCACACACGCAAGTGGAAATTTGAAAGCATATGTGGTTGCTGGAGTAAGTATTTAAAAAAAATAAAGGGAAGGACGAATTGCACTGTCAGTGCATAGAAGAAAGCCCAGAATTTGACATTTTTAATGGAGACACATAAAGAACTTGACATAAATATTACGTTGAAATAATGCGCGAAATCAACCATCCGAGTGAGAGAATAAAACTATTGTCGCAGTTGGCAAGAAGCTGAAACTGTTAAATTTCGTTTTCCCACATAGATGGTTGACGAGTGTCATAATTATCATCATAATAATAATTATGTCAAGTTCTTTATAAAAAAATTTCAAAAACCTGGCCTTAATTCTATAATAATTATAACCATTTAAGAAATTACCTTTGAAACAAGGGAGAACTTTTATAAACAACCTGTGTTTAAAAAAATTACTTTTAGCACGACTACACCATAATAAATATCCTCCGAGCGATGGAGTTATTTGACTTCATTTACCCCGATTTTTCGGCCGCTATTTCCATTGAATTGTACGAAGATAAATCTCACAATTTTTTTGTTCAGGTAATACATTAAAAAAAAAAAAAAAACCCAGTTCATTGAAAGAATAAATGAGAAACTTTGTGTTTTAGGTTTTGTACAAGAACGAAACTGACAGCGAACCTTTCGTTCTTCATTTTCCCGACTGCGCAGATAAATGCCCTTGGCAATTTGTTTGGGACCTTATAAGCCCTTATTTCGCGTATAGCATTTTCGCAGACTGTCAACCAATGACGAATTTAGAAATGTCACTGTTGCAACCACAACTAAATGGTTTATACCCTTAACAATTTGCATACATGTGTATAAATTACCGACTTGTCATAATTGGGAATACATAATAATATGTACTGTACTTGTGAAAATGCATTGCACTTAAAAATAATTATTACCTCGCTATTTTAAGAAGATTCGAAGTTCTTTTACCGGCATAACTTTAAAAGTCTTCAAACTTGTAGATAATTTACTAAATAACTGAAAAGCACGAAATTCGTATTAAAACATCATTCTATATTATAAATATGAGTGGAAATAAAATTTGACCTTTATTATGCTTCAGTATCACAATCGGTTTTTCATAATCTTCTTTTTTTTTCTCTTCGAAGTTAAAAATAAATTTTCTATTCTCGCATTACACACCATACTTAAAAACATAATTTAAAAAAAAAAAAAACACAACCTCTAAAATAATTTTCTTTCTCTACTGTCGTTTAAAATTAAAAATTCACTCATGAGCTACTACTGTATACTTATGTTCCAAATCCCGGCGCTGTCTCCAGCAAATAAAAGCTCCGAATAAAATGGCAGATATTATGGCAGTCGAACAGATGACTATAAAAATCACTAATAAATATAAAAAAATCAAATATGAAATACTTGAAACTATTAACGCCATTGCTAAATCCATAACCAATACCAGAAAATAATTTATCCGTCATTCCAAAAATAAAGGCATAAAGAATAGTAAATAATCAATCAAGAATTATTTTTTTTTTTGCAAATACATGTACATTCTACATTATTCTCTTTATGCACTATGAAATTATCAAATCTTACCTTTAATATTTCTATCATCATTATGACAATGATGATAAATTTTTTTTAAAAATAAAATGCAAGCACAGACTACTGTAGTTGAAATTCGAATAATAACTACGATAAAACCACTAAAATAGCTACCAAATCAAACTCAAAAATGATTAATTACCTGTCAAAGGAAACGATTCCTGGTCGAGATCAGCCTCGCACTGTTTTACGATATCGTCTGGAATTTTATCTTTGGTCAAAGAAATAAATTTCTCCAAAGGACAGAGTGGAATGCAATTTGGAAGCGTCAATACAAAAGGCTCCTTAACACTAGAATTTCGGTACAACAGCTGCGGGTAAAACAATGCGAACGATTAATCGTTCATTTCAATTTTTAATTGATTAAGTAGCGTGAATACCTGCACGTGATAACCGTCTTCCAGCTGGTGCAGTTCCATAAAAACCGCAGCTGTATACGGTGGCGTTAAATAATTAAAAACTCCTAGATTCATCAAAAATGCCGTGACCATTGTATCGTGCTGTCAAAACGACACAAAAATTAATTACAGTTTTTATAAATTAAGTAGAACACAATCGTTTACCGATGAATACAGAAATAGTTTTTTGGTAGATGTCTTTTCAATTGCTCGGTTAATATTATCAATTACGTGTTTTAATAGCGGACCTAAAATGAAGAAATAAAATGTAAGAAAAAAATAAAAGATTTAATTGGTTAAAAGATGTAATTTACCTCCTTTTAATAACTGCTCCTCTCGATTTATGTAAAGCCACTTAAAAGATAAGTGCGCCAACTGCTGCATTTGATTGAATATACTCTCGTTCATCCATTTTGGCGCGGATAAATTGTATAATTTCTAAAAATCATTTTCACTTTAATAACAATAAAAAAAATATAAAAAAAACTAAAGTTATTAACCTCAATTTTCAATGCATCAAATATCGGTGACAAGTCAAAAACATTAGCAACAGTTGCATTAACTTCCTTCGATAGAAATTCAAAAATCGCCTATATAATTACATTTCATTTAAAAAAACAAATTAATATTTGAGAAATAATTACTGCTTCACTCATACGTCACCGAATAATTCTTGTTTAAATCCAGAAATTCTTCAGAGTGCTCAATTTCATCTTGGAGTTTGGCAAAGCGCGGGCAATAAGCGTCTGGATTAAGTAACTAAAAATAAGCACGCAATTATTATTATGAGTTTTTTCTCTCCCTCGAAACATTAATAAACGTAATTATGTTTTTTTTTCCTCCTATATAATCAAGGGCGTTTATCTATCTATAAATTATGATACTTGCATAGTCAATGTCAAGTTGCGTGGTGTGAATAGGAATAGGCTGCCACGGCATTTTCGAATTCCATATTTCTTCTCCTACCGGAGGATAAAGCCCAGCCAAGTTGGCTGCCGCGCTCATCAACGTTCGGTCCACATTCGTACTGTTCACGACCACCTCGTTCCATAAGTACGTTTCGTTAAGAAATCCGGAATAACGATTGCGGATGTAATGACCAAATTCATAATGTTGCTCTTTTCCAACCTAAATAAAATACAGTAATAAAATTCAACATTGAAGGACTTGTACCAATACGCAGATAGCTCCATTTCCCCCCCCCCCCCACTTTTTGTGTTAAATGAGGTGTTAATTAGTGCGAGGAAAATTTATGAAGGTGTGGGTTTTACTTATACACTATTGTTATTTAACAAATAGCATTATTTTTTTTTAAAGTTAAATGGAGGTACATGCACTGTACCTAAAAATTTGAATTTAAAAAATTTAATTTATTTCGGAGTTAATTATATTCACCATCTGCGCAATAATTTAGTATTTTCTACATTTATTATTCCGTTAAATTGCATGATATTTCCCCATTTGGTGCAGGAACAAAACAGCTAAAAAATTTACGTGTTCGCACTACTTTATAGAAACATTTTTACCTGCAAATTTCACTAAAATTCACGCGTAATATAATATAGAAAATTATGTGAAGTGAGCAAAAATTATCTCAAGTAGAAAAATTATCTCTTAAAATCTTTTCTTTTTTTATTTGTTAAAACTAGAAGAAGAAAAAAATGGAGTTTCCCGCTTATTGATGAAAGCTTTATACAGTAATTATTATTATCCCACATTAAACTTACATTTGTGAGTTGTCCTAATCCTAAAGCTAACCAATAATCACGATATTCGTCCAATGGGAATGAATGTACTGGGGTTCGGTCTCCGTGGCGAAAAAGCTGTTAAAAAAAAAATAATGATAATTGCGCCTAATTTTTTTTTTTAATAAAAAAACCCGCGATCAACGCCACAGTTATGGCCGAAGATTATAACGCATTCGATTACCAAAAAAACAAACGCTATTGATTACAAATGATGTTATAAAAACGCTGACACATGTTTCAATCGCGCAATAATAACACGTTCAAAATGATAAACAAGGTAAATTAATATTTTTTTTTAAAACTTACAATCTGCACTAGTCGTAAAGATGGTTGGGCAAAATTGGCGGAATATAAGGTGGGAGAGACACCTTCGCCGACCAGCAGAAGAATCAGCACGAGCTTATTGAATAGCTTCATGGTAGGCTTCATAATAATTTCGATCATTCAATTATGCATAGCGTTCCAACTGTACCACATTATTCGGGAAAACATTATCTGTATTCCATTATAAATGTTGATGACACTTGTTATTGACACACGCAAACCGCACCAAACACCTGATTCGCCGCCATTATTATTGGTGACAGATGATTTATCGTTGCGATTTTTGATTGCGAAATAACACCGGCTAGATTTTTACCTGTCGGGTATTGGTGACAGAGTACATACTTTTGGAACACTACCTACGGATTTCATAATGTAATGGTCATTACCTTCTTGTACGTTAAGGCATTGAATGGCGACGTTCACGAAGTAAGTACTTTGTTTTTAATACCCAGATTAGCTGACACCTAGCGGCCATATGAATAACTGCGTTTTATTAAAATATTTTATTAATATACTGTTTTTAAATAAAGTAATAAACATAAATTTATTTTAAATTATTTATAAATTATTTTTTATAAGTTTTGCTAATATTAAGCATTTTTTAGGTGAACCAGCTAAAATTTTAAATCTTTTTAAAGTCACGTGATCCAATCAAAATGGCGCTATACGGTTTATAAAACTTCCATGTGATGCGATGTGAATGAAAATAAATAGAAAATCTTAAAACTTTATTTGAAAGGGGAAGCTAATATTTTTTAATAGCTATTTTAACCATGAGTTTTTTAGTCAACATGTTAGGTTGCCAAAGATTATTGGTAAACGTTAAGTCTTTGGTAATAGCTGACAATTCATGCGCTTTGACCAGGTGAGTGACTCTTGCACTTTCGTACTCATTTATTACAAAGATTGAAACGTATATTGTAAAAAAATAAAATTTTAGCGTATTTATGCAAAACATTCAAACAAGAAACAAAGACGGTAGAGGTCGTAGAAGGAGACCCGGACGTCCACCTGGATACTGGGTGAAAAGAAACTGTCCTATTTACCCCGGGTCGATAACGCCGGATAACTTAACATTCGTTAAACAAGCTGCCGAAGAAAAATACGCCAATTTACCAAGTTTGCTGAAAGACAGGCCGTGGCCGAAAGGAGAATGGCACGATGGGTATGGTTTATTTTAAAAACGCGCCGATTACTTCTTAGGTATCAAACTCTATAAACAGTGTAAATATTTCTTATTATTGTCTAGTTCTCGGCGAACGGGGTTGATCGGAATGAAAATTGGCATCTATCCAATGTGGATGAAGACTGGCAAGAAAATACTCACAACTTTAATACAGGTAAATTCCATCGATTCTTGATGAAATATAAAATTTGATTGGTTGACTTTTGCTCATTTTCTCTACAGTTTGTTGATAATCACGTTATTCGGTATATTCCACCGGAGGTGTTCGGCTCATCGTTAGCGGGGAAAAAATATAAAGGAAAATATGGATGTTTAGTAGTGGGAACGAGATCGGTGAACCCAACTAAAGTAATATTAAATGAACGAAAGAGAAAATGTCAATGTTATTAAATGTTGTTTTTATATTATATTTCAGTTTACACCTGACTATTTAGGTTTATTTCGAGAAGCTGGAGTAGCCCCAAAAAGTAAACTTACTAGGTTTACTGTTACTCCAAACGCGGCTATTCAACCAGGTTGCGTTTGCATTATTTAGTTTTTAATCGAAAGGTTATTTTAAGTTTTTATTTTATTTTTTTGTAGGAACGCCTTTGTCAATAGCTCACTTTCGAGTAGGCGATTATGTGGATATCTACGGAAAAACGTAAATTTTTTTTAATAAATCGTTATTTAGTTCTGATTTCTAAATAAACGTGTTGTTATAGCATCCAGCATGGATTTCAAGGTGTAATGAAAAGGTGGGGAATGAAAGGTGGTCCTGCGACTCACGGTGTTACTAAAGCTCATCGTCGTGTTGGAAGTATAGGAACCGGCAGAGTAATTTTATATTTACCAGTTGATCAAACAATTATTAATAAATTATTTTCGCAGCAAATGGCTAGGGTTTGGAAAGGTAAGAAAATGCCTGGATTCATGGGTGGGGAAAAAAGAACTCTCGGCGGAGTACAAGTAAAATTCAAATGTAAAATTATTAATGGGGAGAATTTTACTATGAAAGTTTTTCATTTTTAGATTATGAGAATTAACTATAAACATAACGTAATGTGGGTAAAAGGACCTTCTACTCCCGGTAACGTGCATCACTACGTTAACGTATTTGACACTGGGGTCACCGCTAAGTAAGCCCGATATAAGTCAAATTAAATCGTGTCAAGGTTTAATTTCTGGAATTTGTGTTGTTTAGGAAAATTGAAACTCTAAGAATTGAACCGCCTCCATTTCCGACCTACTATCCAGAAGATCACGATCAAATTTTACCAGAAGAAGTGTTTCATCCGGATCTTCATAATTTTGCGGACGAATCGCTGACGTTTGCCGACGAACCGGAAATTATTATCGAACCTATTAAAGTTAAAGGCCGACGAAAATAAGGTAATTATTTTACTCTTTGTAGATAGTAATTTTAAAATTACGCATTCTCATAATGAGAATCCTCGACGTTTATAAAAATGAATTCATTAAAATAGTTCTAAATTTAAAAATTATTTTAATGTTTATTTTTATGGAACCTTAAAAGTAAACTTAATATGTATTGAAAAGTAAGAAATGGGATCAAAATATAAAGTAAGCTTACAATTATTCATTTAAAAATTTACTGTATACGAAAAAATAACAAAATCATTTATTATAATGAACGATTTTTAAAGTAACAACAAATTTTAAACGTAAGGAACATTATTATTTGACGTTAAATCGTTTTGGAATAGCCTTGAGTGAGTTTAAATATTTTGGTCAGACCCACTTGTTAACAATCTGGCAATAGTTTGGTATTTATCATTAGAATTGACTTTCTCAAGAGCCAACTGTAATGGCGTTTGTTTGTTATCATCTTCGATATTAATATCCAGATTTTCGCAAGCAATTAATGCTAGCACAACTTTTTCGTGACAATTTAAAACACTCCAATGCAGAGCAGTCATTCCGTCAAAATTTTGTAAATTAATATCAACCCCGAAATCAATCAATATTTGCGCCGCAGTGTCATTGCCGTTTTCCGCTGCCCACATTAACGGCGTATCGCCTTCACTATCCATCGCATTGATGGCTATGAACAGTTCATCGCAATCGTTTTTTAATTTTTCTTTAAGTTTATTTAAAATTAAAAGCAATATTTTTTCATTATTGCCGTTAACAGCGCCGTGTAAAACTGTATCGTGGTTATTTCTAGCTGTTATATCAGCATTGTGACAAAGTAATTCTTCCACCATTTTTAAATTACCAATCTTGACTGCTTCGTGTAACGGCGTATTACCGTCATTATTTTTGGCATCAACTGCAGCATTTTTATTTAATAAGGTGTTTACTATATCGTAATAATCACATTCTACAGCCCAATGTAACGGTGTGCAATTCTTGTCTTTATCTAACATACTATTCCACGCAAGCACATCTGCATTTAATAAGAATAGCTTGATCATATCGAGATTTTTTCGATCAGCTGCTAAATATAATGGGGTACATTTATCTTTGTTGGCTATTTTAATTTTAGCTCCGCTGCTTAACAGTAGACTAGCAATTTCACAATTACCAGTCATAGCCGCCCAGTGTAATGCCGTTGCCCCGTTATTATCCATCATGTTTACATTTGCATTTTTTTCTAAAAGAGCTTTTACAAAGTCTTTATAATTTTTTCCAACTGCCATTTGTAAGGGCGAAATGCCATCTCGAGTTGTCGCGTTAATATTACCTCCGTTTTCGATTAAAAACTTGAAAACATTTTTTTGATCATGATTAACCGCGCAATGTAGTGGTGACCAACCATTTAGAGTTTCAGCATCCATTTGAGCTTTGTAGTTAATACAAAGAGTTCTCGCAATATTTTCGTGACCACACATGGCCGCAAAGTGTAACGCAGTTGATCCCTCGTCATTCGCAATATTGACACCTGCGCCTTTGGCAAGGAGAGTCTCGACAATCTTTACGTGCCCCTTTTTCGCTGCAAAGTGTAATGATGTACAACTCAATTGATTTTTGTTATCGATATTTATGCCTTTCTCTATCAAAGCTGAAACTAATTTTTCGTAGCCATTGATTGCCGCGAATTGTAACATCGATTTAAATAATTTAGGCTGTACACATTTTAAATCGATTTTACTTAATAGCATAACTGCAGTTAAATCGTATCTCAGCCGCCGCGTTTTATCGCTAGGCACCTGTTGCGTTTCATTTCTAGTGCTAGACGTATGTAAGAGTTCTTCAAATGGAGTGAAATTGTTAATACTTTTAACGGTGGCATTTGCGTTTAAAGATAATAGTAATTCTACAGCGTCCTTTTGTCCCTCAGCTCCCGCGTGGTGCAACGGCGTGCAACCATTAACATCCACCGCATCTATTAAAGCATTTTTACTTGACAGTAGTTTAATAATGTTTGTGTGGCCATTTTTAGCTGCTACGTGCAGTGGCATGATTTTGTGTTTGGTTTCGACATTTACATCGGCACCTTTATCTATCAAAGTCTCAACGAGGTTTTCGTCACCACGTTGCGCAGCTAGATACAGCGCTGTCGCACCATCGGTTGTTTTTGCCCCAATCTCAGCTCCATTATTGAGCAACGATATAATGATATCATTACTCGCGAACTGCGCGGCCAAATGAATGGGAGTCGCGCCGTCAACGGCGGTAGCGTTGACGTTGGCTTGATTGGTAATTAAATTCTCGATTGCCTTCACATTATGACAGTTGACTGCAGCTAAATGTAAAGGAGTGAGAGAACCTTTTACCTGATTTGCGGCATTGACTTTAGCTCCATTCTTTATTAAAATTTCTATTGTTTTTGAATAACCATTTTGCGCAGCTAAATGTAACGGCGTTATCCCTCTGTTGTTTTCGCAATTAACGTTTACGCCTTTATCCAATAACATTTGAATTGTGTCGTAATGATCATTCATCGCTGCAAAATGTATTGCCGTGTAACCATCCTCAGTTATTTTATCAACGTCCGCGCCTTTTTCTAACAAAAGTTTAACAATACGTTGAAAACCCTTAAATGAAGCACAATGCAACGGTGTCATATCACCGTACGTTGCGCGGTTAACATCAGCGCCTTTTGTATTTAATAGATCCTCAACTATATCGGTAAATCCTTCATCTACAGCCGTGTCTATAAGCCGAGCTAAATATGTAACTAAGTCGCTAATATTTACATTTTTATTTAACAAAAGCAATACAACATCATGGCGTCCATTTAGTATAGCCAAGTCGAATGCTCCCAAACCAGATTTTACTTTTTTATTATAATCGGCCCCGTTTTCTAATAGAATGGAAACCACACTTGCATGACCGAGTTTGGCCGCCAAATGCAAAGGCGTTTCGCCCATGTTTGCTTCTAGATCGATGTTAATCTCGTTGTTTATTAACACCGAGACCACTTCTAAATGACCATTCATCGCCGCGTAATGCAAAGGGGACCAGCCGTTAAAAGTTCTAGCATTAATGAAAGCGTTGTTGTTAATTAACGTTGTCACGGCAAGTGCGTGACCGTAGCCAGCTGCGTAATGCAAGGGGGTCCGATCAAGTCTGGCTTCAGCGTTAACAAATGCATCTTTAGCTAATAGGGTTACAATACTATCATTATGTCCATGTTTCGAGGCGTAGTGTAAGGGAGTTTCAAACTTATTAGTTGCAGCGTCAACGTAAGCTCCGTTTTCCAATAGAAACGCGATCATATTGGTTTGTCCATGTTGAGCGGCTCTGTGCAATAGCGTAATGCCATTTTCGTCAGCTTTGTTCACATCTAATGTTTCGTATTTATCAGTTCCTGTTAAATAACTAATAATTTTTTGACTTCCAAACGCAGCAGCAATATCTGGAGATTTTTGCCCTTGTTTATTTGCGACGTTAATGCTCAAATGTTGGTCGAGTAAAAATTTAAAAACATTAACGCTGTCGCCTTTTGACGCAAAATGTAATAAGGACCACCCATGTATGTCTCTGATTTTAATGGCGCTACTGTTATTAAGGGACAAATCTTTAATTTTATTGATGTCGTCTTCAGTTGCGGCAGAAAACATTTCATTTTTATGCTTTATTATTTGCAAAATGTTTTTATTGCGTCGAACCAAGGTATCGACGCTCTCATTTACACGTTGTCCTATTAACCAATCCTTTTGATCTAATTCTATGTTTGTTTTAAAGAAATTGGCGTGATAAATGATCGATATCGATGGATCAAGATGCAAGGCTTGAATTAATGGATCACCATGAGCCAGATAATTTCTTAAATTTTTTCCTACTAAGACTGGACAAGACTGATCTAAAAATGATTGATTATTTTCGTAGAATTGGGAAGTACTATCTTTAAACGATTTCGAAATAGTTTCTAAAAATTCCGTTAAATCCAATACCAGCATTTCGATCGCCGATTTTAGTTCGGAATTTTGTCGATAATTTGTCAACAAATCCAAGTCGTTTTTATACGCGGAAAGTATCTGACCTAACACAGCTGTTCTTTTAGCGAAATAGACTTGCAATTGCTTTTTATTTTTCTGAACGCATCTATCCACAGCTTCGTTCATTTTTCCTTTCAAATTTAACGATTTTAAAAATTCTTTTAAAGCTACGCTGATTTTTTCAACGGCAAATACGCTGCCTTTATTTTTTTCGACGTTTTTGACCAGTTTTCCGTAGCTATCGATTTGTTTTAGTTTATTAACTAAGGGTTTATATTTTTCAAAATCCGTTTCCCCGTAACAAGATTCTACTTGCAATTGCTTCTCAAGTTTCGGCGTTAAATTCAGCTCGCGAAATAATCTATCGTATTGCTCTTTGTCAATCAATTTATTAGTTGAGCGCTGTTGTTTTTCACTGAAAAACTTTAGGATTGAATCAGTTGCCACGCTAATTTCCTTTTTATTCCGTACTTTCTTATCAAACTCTTCCCGAAATGCGTTCGAAATGTTATCAACATTTGATATTAACTCCATTAACACTTCTTTTAATATTTTCTCTATTTCTTCCTCACTACCTGCCGAATTTGCGTCTTTATTTTCTAAAGCCCTGGTAAACTGATCAATAGTTTTAACCCTGCCCGCTTCAAATTGGGACGTGTATAATATTTGATGATAAATATCGACCACGCGGTAATAATTATCACAGTTTTCGGAAGCCACGACAATCGCCGACAAGTTGTGCAAAACAGAGTGCAATTTGTCACGATTCTCGTCGCTTTGAGCCGTCATGGCGCGCAATATATCCGACGCCATATTTTGAAAAATTTGAAGATCCGTCGAATTGTTTTGAAGTTTATTAATTCGTTCCGCTAAGGTCAAAAATTCTCTCAAGAAACTGCGTTTTACGCCTTCTAATTTACTTTCTCGCTCTTTTAAACTGTTCCCAATATCTTTAAATAATTCAATGTGTTTTTCATTTTTCTTCGCGACCGCGTTTTCCATATCTTGAATTAGCATTTTGACTTTTCGCAATTCGTACGAAGTGACATTTTGTTCCCTTTCCTCATCTAAATTTGATACGCTTTGAAAGTCGGAAAAAATGTCTAGTTCGTTGAATTGCTGGATATTTTTGCATCTAACTATTTTTTGCAAAAACGTTTTCACAGCGTCTCTTTTTTTGTAATACAAAATATTTGTAATTTCGAATTTAATTTTACCCAAATCGTCCCTGACGCTATAAAAAAAATCGGAATCGGTCTCGTTTTCAATTTCCATTTTCTTCGTCAACGAATGCGCGTGCGATAGCGAGTCTCGCAATGTGGTAACAATTTCCTTTAAATTTTCCGGCGCCGAATCTATCAGCATTTTATTTACCCTCTCGGACATGTTGGGCGACTCTTCGCTATTTTTTAAACATTCCCCCATTACTTGTAACGCTCTTTCAATTACCAACTTGCTAATGATGGATTCATTTTCCAAGTCAACCGAGCACGCCATGTTGACGTAAAACTGAATGCGCTTTAACGAATACACGTCTTTTAACAGCTCGTAATCCTCGTACAATTTTTTAAATTTGGGATTTATTTCAACCACATTTTTAATGTTTCTTTCTCGCATTGATAATAATAATTTATTTCCCTCCGTATCTTTTTGCGTCGTTTTTTTGATTAATAAATCGCTTTCAAAATTTTGGTAAAGTTTTTCAAGTTCAATGTTGAAACATTGGAGATACTTGAACAATCTTTTCTTATCTAGTACCAATTTGTATATAATATCAGCTTCATCGTGACTTTTGAAATTAATGACGTAAAGCACGAGATAAAATTGCATTTCTTCCCACGGTAAACGCCAATACGTGGATTTTAACGAGCGCTTTAAGCTGTGCATATTTTGCGCGATAAACGTCGCTATAACTAAAAATAATTCTTCGTCAATTTCTTTTTGCTTTAATAATTGATTGATATAATCAATGACCAAACTAACTCTCTGTTTTAAATGATTTCCTTCTTGTACTAACTCTGGCTGTTGATCTTTTTTAAGAGTGATAAATCTCAACTCGATTATTTTACTCTCCACAAATAATTCCATTTCAGGCGATAACGTAATATTCCGAAATTTTAATGATTCGTAAGCTTTCGCAATGTACGGCTCCAATTTTTCATTTTCTGGTTCTAATTTTAAGTACGAAATTAATATTTCTAGTAATTTCACGTTATTTAAGCATATAATAGCCGCGAATTTATTATAAATGTCAGTTTCTTTATCAATGATTGAATCTAATAACTCGTACTGTTGGACTTCGCTAAGATTGGTAATGATAGCTCCGTATTCTACTAAACGTTTGGCTATGTTCCAATACCCCAAAGTGATGGCATTAATTAAAGGCGTGACACGGTGTTCATCAGCCGCGTTTAAATCGGCTTCATTTTCGACCAAATACTTTACCATTTGCCACTTGTTAGAGTTTATCGCGTATCTTAAGGGTGTTAACTGCGTATTAACCGATACATCTAAGCTAGGTATTTTCTCAATTTTATAGGCAATTGGTTTCTGCCCAGTTTCAGTCGGTTCTAAAACGAGAACCGTCGACTGGGAATCATTTCTGGTATTTACTTCGATCCAGTGAAGCGTTATGTGCTTAGCATCTTCCGTTACATTGAGTTTAACGCCGCTGTGGTAATATCTCCACGCGCTATTCATATGGCTTTTCTTATTATTATTAATTATTTTTCGAACTATTTTACTCGTTTTTGGTCTGGCGCTTTGCATTTGCTCGTATAAAATTACGCTTTGAGTGTGCATATTCGCCATGTCTAGCGGAGTTTGCCCGCAATTATTTTTAACGTCAGTCGGCGCACCTTGGCTCATTAACGCTCGAACGAGATGGTCATTGTTAAGGCGTACCGCGTGGTGCAACAATGTCCATCCTCGGTCATCTCGATAATTTACGTCGTCGAAACTCATTGGAAGACTTTCGAAATCTCCTTTGAAGTGTTTTACATTCTCCGCAAAAGCTCGAGCATTAATCGCGGCGTATTGGTAATGAATTTGATTATCGTTAAATAAGATGATTTCGCCATCACCGTTGGCGTTTGACGATAGGTGCGTAGTGCCATTTGTAAACACCGTAATGCTACGTAATTTTAACATATATTTTAGCGCTTGAATTTCGTGATCCCCGCCCCAAGAACGAGAACTGTTTAGCGATTCCAAATACGATTTAAAAACAAACTTTTGCACGCCATCATTATCTGAGATTTTAGCCATTTCGTTATTAATTTGGTTAATTTTTTCCGCGTTTAACTCTGCGGGTTGAAGTACCCGCGAATCGATATTGCTCTCGGCAATTTCATTCTTAAAATATTGTTGGAAGTTTTTTACAAATTTGCCGCCGGTAATAAATTCGTCGTTTCTCATGTTGCGGAAATCGTCGATTGTTATGGTGTTTTGAAATGTTTCAGCCCGCGCCATTAACTCTTGCACCACTCTATAGCGAAGAGTTTTAGTGACTAACATTGTGCATTTGTTGTCGTGGTGAATGCGATTTGCAGTGGATAATTTCGGGTCGTAGTTATTTAACAGGCTTTGCGCGTGATCTATTCGATCCAACTCCTTTTCACCGAATAAGCGTTTAAATCTTTTACGAAGTAGTTGATAGTTGTTTTTAACTGGCAGAAGGTAGGCCAACGTAACTGCCCAAAATAAACAACTGCCATCCCCGGGGACATTAATTCTGCTTAGCATACCTTTTATTGACTGCGATGATGATGATGATGTTAAGCACTTAATGCCGTCTGATGAATTTGCGAGATTAGATTGACATTCAACAGCTAAATCCTCCATTTTGATAGTTGTTTTGAAATGTTCGCGCAGGATTTTTATGTTATCTTTTAAAAATTAAATTAAAATATTAATATTTTACTGAAATTAAATTATCAAATTTGAGGTAACTTACCATTGTAGTTAAATATACAGATTGGTTTGTAGACTAATTAATGAGAATTAATATTGGTTTTTTTTTTTTCACAAATCTTTCGTTGTTGTCTATAGAAAAAATTATTTTTATTAAGGTGTTAAGAAAAAATTAAATTGCAACATAATATTTTGAAATCAGTTTTAGAAGGAAATTAAATGAAATCTAATTTTGATTGGTAATTTAAGTTTTACTTTAAAATGTTTACCGTTGATTAATCTTTCCTCGTCATGAAGTGATCGATCAAAAAATTAAATTCCGCCGTAGTTGAAGAGTGTAGGCTACCAACTCTGTTGAGCTTGTCTTCTAAAGCCTCGAGGGAACTCGATTTTCAGTTAAAATTATTTTTGAAGTAAATGATTATTTCGAAACTATTTGTTCATTTGCAGTATTTTCTTTCACTTCGAAAAGGAAAGGAAACTTCGACCGCACTTTTCTACATTACGCTCTATACTTGTACAAGTCATGCACTCGAACTTGGACTCGTATAATTAACGCAACTTAACCCGTCTTCAAGGTTAAGAGAAACAAACTTTAAACTCTTGCTATTTTATTAGCTCAGCATAATAATATTTTGATAACGATCTTTTGTTTTGTAATTCTGGCAAGCACAAATATCAATTTTTTTTTAAATAAGATAATTTATGATGATTCATATAAAAATATCTACTGATACATTTTGTGTTTATCGCTTTTTGGAATTAAAAGTGCAAAAATAATTACGGCTTAAACAGGCTTCCTGTATACAGTATTACCGGCAGACAAGAAATCCGGATAAATATTTCCCTGTTTGATATTATAAGAGGAATAATTAAGATTAAATAAGGCAATGCAGCCTGCGCAACAGGATTATGCACACCACTCCTTCTAAAAATCAAGTTTCGTCAACATACCATTTAATAAAACTATTTTAAACTTTTTCTAACAATCAAATAAGATTAATAACTTTTCATACGAGCAAAATATTTCTACACTGTATAACTAATGCAACACAATCAAACTAATACCAACGCATTTAATTTTTATTAAAAAAAATACTATTTAATTACTACGATACCATTTTATACCGTAGAGTATAAAGTAGGCAATAGGTCAGAGGGGATTCATTTGGCCGTTCAATCACATGTTATTATACTTTTAGCAGGAGGGTCATCATGTAGACCATTGTTTCTCAACCTTTTTTATACCATGCCCCACTTTTTCTGGCAAAAATTTCGCTGTTCGCCTATGCGCGCCCCTTCTTGTACAAATTAATACAGTAAATAATGTGTAAAATAAACGCCAAGCTTGGCGAAAAAGGCGAGTATTGCTCCCCCCTTACTAATGCATTTTTTATGGAGGGGTGCACGGGGGCCACTTACTCTCACTACGCATGCACTGCATCTCGCTGAATCACTCGAAATTAACTCTCCATGCAAATTAATGTTACAAAACTGACTTTTAATACATACCGTAATAATTTGGGAGCCATTGAACCGTTTTTTGCTCAATCAAACGTTGAAATTAGTAATTAGCTCTCTCCGGTTTGAAATCTGAAAGTTAACTCATGCACATGCAAATGCAAACATAATTATTACCAGCAAACAATTCTTCCTCACAGTATGTAAAACCTTCAAAATTCTATTAGAAAAAAAAAAAAAAGAATAGTTAGTTATTAAGGGTGATTGATCCCACATTTGTGGTAAATCCTTCGTAGGATAATAATACGGTATAATTTTTTTGTAATAACCCTTTTAAAAAGAGTAACTGGAGTTTTTATTTGACCTGTAATTTAAAGCAATAAAGCTAAGGAAATTCGATCCAGGGTTATTACGCTAATTTTATCTCATTAGGAATACGAGAAATTTAGATTGTTTATTTAATCTTGATTAAATATTTTAATTTGTCGACACAGTAGAATAATAAAACAATTAAGTGACAAAAGTTTTTTTATACATTTTTTTTTTTTGTGTGATATTTTTATAAGACATATTTGAATGAAAATGTTGTACGTGTATTCAACTTTTAATATGGTAGGGTAGTGACGTATTTTTACGATATTCATTCATTATTCTCGCCAGATTCGTATTTCCATTACATGAATTAGAAAGTAGCACTTTTTTGTGCATAATTTGTGTTTAAATTGAGTGGTATTTTTCTCATTGCATTTAAAAGTGATGTATAATGCGACTAGTTTTGCCGTTGGGCCCGGGCAGTTTATGTTAGTGAAATTGTTTTTCGGTCGTAAACGATGGCGCATTATAAGGAAATGAAACGCGGGAGTTTAAAAATAAATCGGCTATATACATTTATTTTTATTCGGTCGCAATAACACTCGAGAAGAGAGTTAATGATTAGAATTAATTTTTATGCCTTAACAGTGTAGCGCCTTTTCACAATTTATTATATAATTTTTTTAATAGGCTATTTTGAATAAAATAAACGTTAAGAAACGAAATGAAGAGGAAATTTGTTCCTATCAAATGTAGGTCAATTTTCTCTCTCGGCAAATCTTATTATTTTTCTCTATGTCAAAAATTATTGTGTGTAGTTTATAATATTATTGGAGAACTCTTAAAAAAATTACGCTATTTAATTAAATTCGATTTTTTTAAGGGTGCTGATTACCGTTTGGCTCGTGATCCGTTCAATGGAAGTGCTGCAGTAATTCATCTTTTCTTTTCCTTTTTAAAGAAAGCCAAGTGTTTTTTAATGATAATTTTTTTAGGTGTTTGACTTTTTTCTCGAACCCTCCCACCATCGACAAAACGTTTATAACGTATATTTATTGATTAGTATTATTTTTTAACGCCATTGAGAAAAGTTTTGTTTATTTATGTTTTGTTGTTTTACCTAGAAGGAAACACTTCCTAGATCAGTAATTAAATCAAAAAATTTTAAATTACGTTTTCACGATTTTTAATTTTTTTTTTTAAATGAAATACACATCAATAACGCAAAAATAATTATATAGTTTGTTTATTTAAGTTTATTAATGGCGGCAATTAATATTTTACAACTTAATTGAACTTTAAAAAAATCATAATAGAAAATTTAGATTTTCATTTTTATTATTTCGAAAATGTAGAATTATTTTATTGGGTTCAAGAAAAATATATTACTGTGAACCTGCGTAAAACGAAATAGGGTAATACCCAATAAATATTTTTCGTTTTATTATTTTTTTCTTTTATTATTACAGTATTACATTATTAATTTAAAATTAAAACTAGAAACAATACGCTTGAAAATTATCCAACGTGAGTAGTGTTTGCTTTTAATTTGGACCTTTTATTTTGATTTTCGATTTGTGCAGTGTTTATTTTGGCATTCTTGCTTCAATTGTATTTCCGTTTCCGCGTTAAGCAAGTTTTCGGGTTGATATGCGTTTAACATTGCGTTCTCATTTTTTTTTCTCTTTATCCAGAGTTTGTTTTACGCAGGTTTTACTGTATTTTATTATTTTTATCTTCATTATCAGTACAGTAGTTACAACTCTTAAATTATGTTTTGTTTACCAACATTTTTTCTCTACATAACAAATATGCTGAATTTTTATACGCGCTAAATGACGTAAGCTTTCAGCGAATTAAACGCATTCTCTTTAAAAAATTAATTTTTTAACTAAGAATTTGCATTTTTTTTATGTGCGGTATTTATTTATTGACATTCAATTTTACCCTTCATGGAAAAAAAAATTTATTTGATTTAAAAAGTGAAATCTTAACTTTTTTTGTTGTTGTTCTTCGAAATCAACGCGGCGGTGTTTACATCGAAAGTAACAACAGTTACATTGAAATTTATGTAAATTTTTAAGTATAGTTCTCATAAGGAACAACATATTTTTGTGAAAAACGATATCTTAATAATGCTAATATTTCACGCTTTACTACTTTTCTCTATTCATCCGATTAACCATTCCAATACCCGTGTTGTTGTTTTTTCTCCTCATCTTTTTCTATCGGTTAAAAATGACGTGGGCGGAATATTAAACATCATCATTATTATTTCTTGTGGTTTGTTGGCATTATAAATGTCTAAAACGTATAACCTTTACCCTAATAAATATTAACGAGTAGTTTGTTACCCTTAAACTCATATTTTATGGTCGAACACTTGTTTGTTTACAACTTTCACAATATTAATATTATAATAAAAAAATAACGTTCAAAATTAAAACTTTAAAGTTTTGATTTAAGTTAATTAATATTAACATTCTACTCTCGTTGGTTCCGAAAAGTTCATTAGCTTCTGATTCAATTTATCTCGTCAAAAGATGAAACTATCGAATCTTATCTTTTAGCTTAATTGTTTGTGTCTGTAGACGAACAATATTAACGAAGAGAGAAGAATTTTTTTTTTTATTATTATTAATTATAATTATTACCGGTATTATTGCTTTCGCTGTTCGATATTATTATTATGATTGAATTTCCTCGGTTGGTGTTTTAGGTCGATTCCAACCGAGTAAGTAACCACCCACTTTGGTTTGACCACTCTTTTTTAAGAATCACACACACCCCTTTTTTGCTAGGAAAATTTCGCTAGAGGGTTAATGCGAGGTGACTAGTCGATTTGGGAAATCGTCCGAGTATATAAAGGAGATGCAACCGAGAGAAATCAACACATTACCAATTTTTTGAGAAAATAATCGAGTCAAAACTTTCTACTTTATTTATTTATTTTTGATTTAGAAGAAGTCAACAAACTAAGCAAAAAAACATGAAGGTAAATTCAATTTTTTTTAAAATTACTTTTGTGTTTTTATTTCAAGAGTTTAAATTTTAAATCAATATTTTAGCGCTTTTTATTTTAATATTTTGAGTTAATTTTATTCGAATATTTTGACTTTTATTTCAATATTTGAGCTTTATTTCCATATAATTTTTAGTTTTATTCCAATATTTTGATTTAATTTTATTGGAATATTGTGATTTTTATTTCAATATTTTAACTTTTATTTCAATATTTTGAGTTTTATTTCAATATTTTGAGTTTTATTTCAATATTTTGAGTTTTATTTCAATATTTTGATTTAATTTTATTACTTTTTTTAATGAGGGTTTTTATCCTTATTAAAAGCGAAAAATATTATAAATTAAATATTTATTTTAGATGTCAATTGTTATTGTCGTTATGTTGTGTCTCTCCGTCTTATCCTTGGTCAACGCCAACGAATTTGAGCTGGAAATGAACGAGGCAGAAGACCACCAGGAACACTACCGAGCCAAAAGAGGAGTGGACCTACCCACATTGCGTCGATTAATGAATAATATCGCCATGAGCGAGTACTATCGACTCCGAGGATTAGAAGTTCTAGGTACAATCGGCGGAAGTGGAAATCGAGTGCCCTCAGCCCAGGCAGCGGACGATGCCGCCCCTACCAAATCTCAATCCCTCTTCGATTTCCCGGGCAGAAATAAGGAATTTCAGCAGTTTTTCAACGCCCTGAATGCTCGACGCCGCTATGGTCGACGAGGATAAACCTCGAGGAGATACCTTAATGTAAATAAATTTTGTAAAAAAAAAAAAATAATATAATATAATCTATGTTAAAAAATTTTCATCTTCGTAAATAATTGTTCATTATCTTTTTCTTTTAATTAATTATTATTGTATGAGACAAATTGTACGCATGAATGAAGCTGTGTAATTGAATCCATCGCCAAACTTCTTTGATAATTCGTAATAAAATAAATACAAAAAACAAAAATGAATTTTTTTTATTATAGTCTATTTATTTTAATCGTAATATAAAAAGTGTTAGAAAGTTAAGTAAAAAAAAAAAGTGTTTTTTAATGAGTTAATTTTTCAACCACAGATGGAAAATACATGTTCATCTGACCAGTTTGTTTTTTTTTTCTTTTGAAATTTTCTTATCTTTTTCAATAAAACTTTTATTAATTCTTTTTTTATTTTTTTAAACGACTAATAAACATGTTAACTGGAAATTTAACAAGATTTTTTTTTCATCCTTTCAACTGTTGCATCTTATAAATTTCCTGGCCATCTTTTTTTTTCATAGCCTTAAAATTGTCACGTTATAATCTAATTTCAAGAACCGGAAACGTTCCACATTGAAGGTATACCGGTGTCAATGACAGAATTTTACAACCCTTTTTTTTATGGAACTAATTGGTTTTTTTTTTTTTTTCCAAACGTACAGTATTTTCCAATTAAAATAATATAAGTTTGATTGAAATATAATACGCTTAAAAAATAATTATACGAATTAATTGTGAAGGTTTTTGCGATATAATAGAAATCAACTAATCTAATCAATGTCGGACTCTTATAAGGTTAGTGTGTTATTAGGTATTTGAAGCCTTCAAAGTTGTATTTGGTGCTTTGAACTAAATTTTTTTTTTGCTGGTTACGTCTGACTTGTGTTTACAACAGAAGTGTGTACGTCGGAATGACGTTGTAGAATAAAAATATCACACCTCCCTTACGCAATTATATCTTTTTTTGAAGCCTGGAGATATATACGCGGATGGATTTCAAAGCCCATTAAGATCGGGGAAAAATGAAGGTTTGATTCTCCTTCAAATATAATGAGCGGGTTTCACTATAATTATTGCGGTTGTTCATATGTTTTTATCTAGTTTTTTTTTTTTTTTTTTTTACATGTTTCAAATGAAGGAAAAAATAAATGATCGACGATTATGTGAATGCACTACTATAATATCTATGTTTACACCACTTGTTTTATTTTTTTAATACATGTTGGCAGGTAGTTCAGTAAATAAAAGATACACATTTTTAAAATATTTAAAATATTATGATCGCCCGGTATTTCAAATATTGCTATAAATTGCTGATTTTTTTTAAAGAAAAGAAACAAAATAACGGTAAATTCTTAAAAAAAATATTGCGCAATGTTATATATCGGAGTATTGAAATTAATACTTCTGCTAAAAAAAATAAATAACATCTTATAAAAGATGATTAATTTTAATTAATAAAAATACCATAACGGTCAAATACAGTAGTTTAAATACACACTATTGGTAATAGAACGAGAAAAATAGTGTAACTGTATAATTCGGAAGTGTTAATAAAATAAACAAATTACGTAGCAGTAATTATTATTTTCTAACCTCCAATTGTTGAAATAATTGTTTCTATTATTGCTGATCTACAGACATTTTGGGAGTTCAATAATCAGTGCAACGATTATGTTGATTTACAAAATAGAGCAATATCTGAATAAAACAATTTTGTGCATCGTAGCAGTATTACTCCGTAATTCATGTCAAAAAAATGAAATAAAATAATATTCGAGGCCAATTGGGAAAGTTGACGTAATAAGATTGAAATCTAAAGCCTATTTGTTTTGAAGAATTTAATAAATACAGTAATTATTAATCTTAAATTAAACGATGACCGACCTAACAAAATACTGTAATGTATAATACCTGTAAGTGCAGCTTTTGAGATTATTTCAATCTTGCAAAGTATGCACTTGTAAAATATGAGAAACGTTCTTTAAATTAATATCAGTTAAAAATATTTCGTGAAAAAATATGTCCAAAAAAAGGTATTAGGACTACTTGCCTTGGTTCACCCAAATTTGTATTATTTTGCACCATTTGTGCGAGGGTGATCATCGAAATCAAATTAACTTAAATTAAAACCTCGCGAATTTATATCTCATTAATTATAATAATTGTAATTTATAGTTGTTATTATTTTGATTTCCGGCTATTAAGACCACTTGTGAATTTCTCTCGTGAATTTGAATCTACGGATTTTTAATGAATAAAAATGAAGCCATAAATTAAGAGAGAAATTTACTTTTCAACAGAAATGAAGAAGTGGAAAAAAAAAAAGTTGTAAATTGGCTCATTTAAGTGGAAACATGCGAGTATTTTCTTGATCAGCTGTGAAATGCATAATGATGAGTTATGAGCTTAAGGGTGGGCACTGTAGTTGCATAGAGAGAGAGAGAGAGGTAGGTGACCGACACCCACCCATCGATTATATTTTGCTATCATCCAGCTACTATTTTTGGGCTTATTACGTACTAATTATATTCTTAAATAAGGGGCTCGTATTTGTAATATAAAAAGAAAGTATTTTTAACGTTGTATTTTTATTACTGATGCATAAATAAAAAAAAACGAAGCAAAAGTAATAATAATTGGTTGAAAAGTGACTTCAATTTTCATTTTCTGAAAAATGGTTTTTTTTTAAATAAAAAAAAAAATGGTTCCTATTGTGTAATATCATTGTCCTCTAACTTCACGCTCCGTTTCATAACAAATAAGTATAAAAGAGATTGCATTTCATAAACCAAGTTCATTCAAAAAAAAAAAAAAAGCTTCTCACACATCTCAGAAAAATCCATCTTTTTATTAATTTCGTTGGTTGGAGATCGATAGAGGAATCATCCACAATGAAGGTAAATCAATTGTATTGGGGATAATGATTAGTTTGTTTACGTTTCAATTGTTCGGATTTAATTATACAGTTGATGGTCATTGTTTCAATTTTAATGATGATTTTTTTTAATAATAATTAATTTAATAGATACCTGCGAGTCAGTTTAAATTTATTTAGTAGTTTAGAGCAATAAAAAATATATTTCGGTACCTGCCATAAAATTTTAATTATTAGAAATAGTTCGTGACAAAAGGGGTTTGAGCAATAAATGAATTGGATATTTGTTGCATTTTTAGCATTTAAAAAAGTAAACAATTATTATGATTTCATTTTTTTTTTTACTGTTCCTTCATTAAAAAATTAACTTTTTCGGTTATGATGATCATGCAGGCTCGATCAGAATAATTAATAATAATTACTATTCTACTGATCTTGTGGGAACTAATATACCGTACATCTCTCATCTTTCAGTGATAATAATATTGACAGTTTGATAGGCTATAATAGAGGTTTTTCCAAACCCGAATAATATTAGATAAATCACAAAAATATATATACTTGTATATACCGGTATTTGAAAATAATTATGGATAAAAAAGTAAAAATTTGAATCAACGAAGCAAAAAATAAATAAATCAAAAATAATAATAATAATAAAAAAAAAAACAATCTATTTTTGAAAGACATGAAAATAATAATTTAATTAAATTTTCTTGTCTTAATTTTGTTATCTTTTTGATATTTTCACACCGGCACATTAATCTTAATTATGGACAAGAATATTTTTATGACTAATATTACGAGTATTATTTATTTTAGGTTAATTGACAATAATTAGATATGTAAAGTTTCCACAATATTATGTTTGCCTAATTAAGATATTTTTGAAATTATTATCTTAAGAATCCTTCTTATTACTTTTCAGACCGTTTTTCAAGTTTCTTTATTGGTCTGTTTGCTTTGTGCATCTCTTCACGCATTTCCTGCATCTGATTTCCGGACGGATAACGAATTATTGGTCAACCGGAATGAAGAGTCATTCCCAGGAGCGGTTACCTTGGCTCGGCCTAAACGAGCCATTAATTTGGCCCGTCTGCGTCAAGTAGCCAACAACGTGGCTCTGAGCGAGTTTTACCGGATCCGAGGCTTGGACGCTCTGGGAACCCTGGGATTGACCAACCTGGCCTCTGTCCATGACCAAGATACGTCAGAAAGCGAGGACAATAGACAAGTGTTAGATCTCAACAACAACCGCAGCAGAATATTCAAACGTTTATACGAAATTTACAGAAAAGATAAAACAATGTCAAACATTTTCGGATATTTGGCAGATTAATTAATTAATTAATTAAAAATATTTATGTAAATAAAGAAAAAATTTTGTATTGATTTTTAATTTGTAAATTTTTGTAATAAAAAGACCCAATATTTTTTTCTTTCTGAAGATTTTGATATTTTTTGTCTCGCGAGTCTAACGTTGATGCTGAATAATTTTATTATTAACAATAAGAAAGTTGTCATTCTAATTTCATGCAGATTTTTCGGTGAGATTTGTTTATCAGTTTAAAAATATCCCCGACTGTTATCGATAAAGCATTAGGTAATTAGGTCAGTGATAGGCGCGCAGGCAAATGACTTTCAAAAACGATTATTCACCCGTATGCAAACAACAGAAAGGAAAGTTGTTATGGAAAAACATCATTCCTCCTTATTAAACTAATAAAAATGTGGAAATACTGATTAAAAAATCGATTTATTATTTATTTTTAAATGAAGAATTTAATTTATTCATGAGAATCGCATTTGACGTTAATTGATTGTTTGTTTCCGGTCATTAAGATTTTAAATAACGTAAAAATCTTTTTTTGACTGATAAATTAATCCATAAAATCATTTTCGAATTTGTTGAGAATCCAACATGGCAAAAAGTACATGTATAGGGCAGTTACGGACTGATCATGATGCAAGCTACTACAGTATGTTACCCAAATACATGTGCGGGTAAAAATTTAATAGGTTGGAGAAAAAAATGCATATTATGCTGTACTGCAGTAACATTATTTTAGTAGGATGGCTATGATGATGTAGCATTAAAAAGCTTAGCCAATCGCATCAGTTAATCACATTATTTTTTATTTATTTTTTTTAATTTTACTTTTTTAAATTTATATTGTTATGCATTTTTTTTAAACAAAATTAAAGTAACATCTTTTTAACACAAAAACAAACTTAGCATAAATAACTATTGGTGCAGCGCGGCAATAAAATAATCGAATTTTAATTTATTTTTTAATCTATTTTTATTTATTTAAATATTTAATTTTAACTTAAAAAATTTTGCATAATGTTACTGCATTTAAATTATCGAAAGCAAAATTTTTCTTTTCAAAAAACAAGATAATATACTGTAGATATTTAATAAAGTAAAAAGTCAAAACCGATTTCTTCGCGAAATTAATCATTTTCAAAATGCATTTAATCAAAATCAATTTTTGATTGATAAGTAAAATTTAAATATAAAAAAATATTACTTGCTATATGTTTAATGATATTATTATGCTGTTTCTAGTTCTTAATGCGAATCTATTTTTTTTTGTTTTTCTCAAGCACATTACTGTATTGTATAATTTACATTAACATAAAACAATCGAAACCACTGTAGTATCGAAAATCGATTATGTAAAAGACAATGAATAATAATAATAATAATAAAAAAAATCATAAACCGGAAAAGCATTGAATGTTTTTATTTTTAATCACTTTCTAATTTTTGCCCTACTTCATTTCACAATAAGAATTATTATTTTTTCAAAAAAAACTTTTTAATTATTTAACGTAATTACCATAACTCTCAAAAAAAAAAAATCGTTTTCATTCTTCGCATTTTACAACCATAACTACGACTAATCTGCATATTAATTTTTTTAAAGCATTACAAATTGCAACGTATATATACATGTATAAAAAAAAGCGAAAAGTGTGTTGTCTAAGATGATACAGCAATAATATACCTATTTTTTTTCCTTCTTAAAATATTTTTGATCCTAATAGCTTTCTTCAGCGCATGCTCACTGAGGTTTCCCACGTCGTTCAAAAATGTTTCAAATAAGTCCAAATCACAATAGATGACCGCAAAATGTACAGGAACTACCCATTTTCTACTACTACAAGACACGCTTTTTATTTATTTATTTAGAAAATAAATTAAAATAGGCTTGGCCCAATTGATACGTTTGACTAGCCATCGTCTGCTTTATATATATAAAAAAAATACAGAACTTGCACAAAGAGTGCTGCAATTATTTCGGAAGATATTAAAAAATTTCACACGGTATATGATTCGAAGGAGGAGTAGGAATTCCTTTTTTTTTTTTTTTTGTGGTATTTTTTTGTTTGTTACAGTGGTCAATGCGCTACCACAATGCATTGCGAGAGAGTCGAAACTCCCTTTTCTTAATAAGGGTGAAGATTAAGGAAATGTTATCATTTGGTTGTAATATTCCGTTGGGTGGAGAAGTCCCTTGCCAACATTAAATTTTGTTTTTTTAGTTTCAAATAAATACAACGGTTGATATTAGAAACTTTTGGTAAAGTGAAACGCAACTCGTCTAATGAAATAAACAAATAATAATTATTAATATTATAAACAAACAATTTTTTAAACTCGGCTCATCAAACGGCAATGGAAATTTACATCATCACGTTTAAGGCAAGTCATTTTTTTAAATAAGGAAAGTTTAATTTAAAATGACAATTTGAATTTTGAATGTCTCGAAATAATTTCAAAATCATTGTAAATGATACGGAAAATTAACATCAAATAAAAAATTAATAATTAATTATAAATTTAGTAACAAGGAAAAAAATTAAAAATTGTTTAGAAATACTAAAATCTTAATTAAATACTGTATTATTAAAAAATAATTAAATTAATTAAAAATAAGTAGAATTCATTAGATAATTTGGTAAATAAATTTAAATCAAAGTAAAGAAAATATTGTTGTGCGAAGATAATTTAATAAGCTTTTCTTAAAATGTGTGGATGAACTCGTAGAAAATCAAACAAAAACAAAAACTTTTTCAAAGCAAATAAAAACTTGCAAAAATAAAAATTAACTATTAATTTTTTTTAAGTGGGATTTGTTATATTTGTTGTTTTTAGCTGATGTTAGCGTTATGCGCGATTCCCTCCTTCGTTTTTGCTAATGCCGCACAATTCGGCGATCGAAAAATACCCAAGTCATCGGGGGAAAAGCGAATCACGGATGGAGAAAAAAATTCCGATCTCAAAGTGTCTTCTTCCAATTCCCAGCCCAATTATAATTTCTACCACGAGCAACACACTCCTCCTTCTCATCACGGCAACGCGCACAACTATCAATACCAGCTCCCCGGCCACCACTACAATTTTGGCTATAAAAACAGCTACAATTACGGCTCTCCCAATCAAGGATACGGCTATGGAAATGGAAACAATCATGGGCAGGGTCAAAACTATGGAAACGGTCATAACAATGGCTATGGAAACGATCACAACAATGGTTACGGTAACGGCAATGGTCACGGCGGTACCGGAGCGTACGCCGGGTACGGAAATAACTACGATGCCGACGAGTATCACCATCAGAATCAATACAAAAACAACGGTCACGGACATCAACAACCGCATAATTATCAATATCATTATAATTTACCATCGTACAACTATTATCATCCTTATCAATATCACTATAATCTACCCTCGTATAATTACAACTATCACGATTACAAGCCTTACAATTATCAGTACCATCATAACTACCACCATTAATAATCAATTTTGTTAAGTATCGTAATGTGCGCACATTATTGCAAAAATATTATTTAATTATTTATTTTCGTTCGCCAATTTATTGTTAATTTTTTAACCGTATTAAATTTACATTTTTTTTTATATATATAAATTTTTATTCATTTGAGAATTTAAATATTTTTTTTTTTTAAAAAGTGAGATTTCTTTTTGGTAATGATCAAAGTTATAAAACGAGTTAGTAGTGACACGATACAGCGCGAATATAATAAACCCGGGGTTTTTTTTTCTCTTCTTAATTTTGTCAAGTTGCGGTAATGACGTCACCAATATCCTAACAATACCGTATTAATTGAATGTTTACAATAATAAAACAAATAGTTGCGTTTAAAATAATATTATTGGAACTATTGATCTACATCCACAGATTCTCGACATTTAGCTGGAGACACGCTCCGATCGCAGATCTGGTTTTTAGGGCAATCATACATCACGCAGGACATCATATTCTGGAAAAGATTGGGTGGTCCTTAAAAAAAAATAAAAAAAAAAAAAAACTTCATAGAATAAAGTTACTTTGTAATCATTTCATATTTAGAAAATAATATCTTTCTAAAAAGCCTATTTTAATCAATTGAGAAATGAACATGTACTGTACGAATCAAGCAATTACGGAAACTATTAAAAAAAATAAATAAATAAATAATAAAAAATAAACTTAATTACCGGCATATAATATATTATACCGATGGGTTTTTCTAAGTAAGCCTAGCAACTTGCTTCTTTAAAACATATTAAAATGGCGAGATAAGCACATAACAGCATAGAGTTAAATGGAAACGATAATAATTAATTTAAGGGAAAACATAAACCTGTATTAATTATTGTAAAAATTTGCTAATTAAAAAAACGTTGGTTGGATTACATTACTCTAAATTTTATTTTTTTTTCAATTTTAATTACTGGAGTACTGTACTATGCCGCATTGTAGGCAATAGTATTGAACTTCAAAATTCAGTAAACTACTGCATCATTAAAATAGAATTTCCACTTTCTCAATCCATAAAATAATTTGAGTAGCCTGTAACTGCAAAACGAATTTCAACAAATAATACGTTTAGACCAAAACTAAAAGATCTGATCTTTTCAGATGGGGAAAACAAAAGATCAAAAAAAGTAATAATTTGCCAAAAAAAAAAAAAAAAGCGCGTTACCTGTACATGTACAGTATAAATTCCAATGTAAAAAAAATAAATAAGTTTACCGAGTTTTTTGAAAAAAATAATAACTATGTTTACCATTTCTTGACGCAGTCTGAGGAGTCGTCGCTGCTAACGCGAGGAAGATAAAACAGTGCAAAATAATCCACACGTATAGTAAAAACACAATTAGCCGCTTCATCTTAAATTTTGCTAGTATTGTATTTGCCATTTGACGTTTTAATTATCCATTTCACAACAACGTCAGTTTTTTTTTTTTTTTAGTTCCGATAATTATTTGAATCCATGCCGAGCGGCGTCGATGAGCTCGGCAGTTTGCACTCAAGATGACTTTCGGAAACGAAATTATTATTATTTTTTTTTTTTTTTCCTTCTAAATTTTTTCAATGTGATAGTGAGTGGTTGAATCTTTTCCTCCTCGCCTTCGCACAAGCATCTTGGTGCGAATTGATTACGTGTTACGCAACAACTAGTCAATTTGCTCTTTGTGAAAATAATCAAGGTCACAGCGCGCTAACATTGCTCAGAACACCTAGTTAATAGTAACTTATGTAATTAATATTAATATTACATGAATATTAATTTCCAAAAACATTTATGGTGTGTACTGGCAATTAACATCTTATTGAAAATTTAATTTTTGCAAATTTTATTCTTTATATTTATGCACAAAACTCGTCCAAAGTACTTCAAATTTTTGTTAATAACGCTTAAAAAAAAAAAAAAAAAATCGCGAAAAAGTTTTAATTATACTTTTAACCAATCGGAAAACCCAAAATAATACTTTACTTCCTCGTACGAGGGTGGGAAGGTGGTACCACCTTTTTTTTGTTGTAATTTTGTGATAGATAAATTTCAAAGTAACATTTTCATATTTGAGATTTTTTTTTATACGGTTATATTGCATAAGAAGAAAAAAATATTAAACACCCTCATGTGCATGGCATACCGGGATCATAATATATTATAATAATTATGAACAGAAAAAGT